>WYDI02029815.1:0-65331 GCA_009867235.2 Psittacus erithacus
ACTAAATTGTGTCCCATGTTCAAGATACCCATACCCCTGGCTATGGCACCACCCTTCTAACCATTTATTAACCTGGCAAATCCTCCTAGCCTTTTTAAGGTCCTCCCCTGTATCCTGGAGAATTGGTGAACAGACAATCTGAGCTCCAGAGCACCTAACCACCTCTCCCAGGGCTCTGTAGTCCTTAATGTTCTCCAGGCTATTATCAATGTGTGTGTGGATTGACTTAATGAAGATGCTAGCAAAGTTGGAATTGGGCTTTCTGAAAGCTAGAATATCACTTGATTTCATTGCCACAGTGTATTCTCTTAATTAGGAGGTGATTTTCCTAGAAAGCTATGTGGGTTTTATGCATTGCTTTCCTGATACCTCATAGCAGTGTCAGTACTGATAGCAGGCTGATTAGCTACATTTGTAGTAACTTTGTAGGGGTCAGAAAGCTAAGGGGGATAATAGCATTGAGGGTTAAAGATTGCTTTGTGAAATTGCTTTAAACTGGCAAATAATGGTTTGCTCTCTTTGACATCTGTTAAATAAATGAATACAGCTGAATTTAAGTCAACTAAAGGGAATGCTGCTCTGTTAATCAGACTCCTTTTCCCCTTGGCTTACCAAGTACTTCTTGGAGAGACAGTTTGACTACAAACTTTTTCCTCAACTGCCATGAGATTTTTCTGTATAAATTTGCATGTAGGTACATGGAATCTTTTTCCATATTGGTTTTAAGCTTGTATGGGTATTTAACTTGCTTGCAAATCGAAGTACCATAATAAGCATACTGTATTCTTTACATTGTCACTGGAGTAATGCTGACCTTCCCTGGAGGTATTTGAATGCTTCTGGCAGCCTAAAACGTACAATATAAAACTCCCTCATTGTGTCTCCAGTCCAGGATTTTTACACTTTAAGCTTTATTGCAGCACTTCTGATCTGCAAGGAAAAGAAGTCAGAGTAAGATAAAAGACCTCAAAGGCAAGTCAAATGCCAGGGAGTAGCAGGCCTGCATTGAGCAGTCATGCTGCTTTCTTCTGGTAATGAAACCTCCAGAACCCTGAGGAGCTGTAGTCAAGGGGAACCACATCAGTAGACCTCTACAGTCACAGACCACTGTGGTACAACTGCCCTGCTCACCGCACTGTCTGTCAACCACTGGTTCGTGGTATCTGTTTGGCAAGGGGGAAAGGTGGATCTTCTCAGAGTTCTTCTTCTGGCTCTGTTGTTGTAGGATTTCATACTGAGGCCATTTTTTGTCAGTGGTCATGCTGTGCATGGATGGTGTGATTCAAGCAGCCGCGCCGCATTGCTGGATCCATACTGAGGTGTGACATATTTCAATTCCAAAACAAATTGTGTTCATATGATACTGAATAAGTATTCAGATACTGAGAACCTTACTGTCAGATACAGTTAAGTTTTTGCTTGCCACTTACAGTTAAATGACCCCCAGATTGAATGGTGCTGAATTAAAATTTGTCTAAAATTGTAGCATGATTAAGGCCTTTCTGGTTGGGTTTCTTGGCTCTGTATTAATACCATATGATGAAGTGTTCTAGCCCTGAAACAAAGCCCACATGAAGTGGAAACTGTGGTTTCTTGATTTAACTGCAGGAAAGTTAGTCCTCACTCTTCCTTATGCATCTGAGCCAATACTTCTATTGAAGATGTAATGCATAAAACTCACAAAGTTTTTTAGGAAAATAATCTCCTAATTGGAATTAAGGATATATTCCAGTGAAATTAAGTGATATGCTAATTTTCAGGTGTTTGAATTCTACCTTGTCTTGGCTGAAAAAAAATTGTCCACTTCCTATTTAATTGTTTGCTTTTTAATAAATGACACACTTTAAACATTCTTTCTTTCTCCTGCTGGAAAACACAATATTAAGATAAGTGATGTGGTTTTATCACTAAAAGGTGTGAACTATATGAGGGTGTATGCTAATAGGTTGAATTCTTGTGGTGGCTAAAGTTTAATCTCTCTTCGGCACAGAGCATGGCAAAAGCAATAGGTGGGCAGCGGTGGGCTTTTTAGTGCATGCCCTGCTGTGGTGGACTTTTGCCTTCTCCTCCCTGTAACCGCAGATACAGTAGCAACCCTCAGGAGGGAAACGGCTCCGTTTAAAACACCCCCCGCAGGCTGACTTTTCCACACTGCAGAATCTCAGCAGCCTGTTACGTGTTTCACTAGCTCTCGAGGTATTGGCTGTGAAAGTTTATAATACAAAATTAAAAACTCTGTATCCTTGTCAAAAAGCTGCAAATCTATTACAAGGGAAAAGAAACAAAGCATAGCAAGATATCTTGGTAATCTGCATGACCTACCCCAGTAGCAGCCACCTTTGTTTTCTGTTGAGGTGCTGTGTAAGTTCATAGGTCTTCCAGTCAGCCTGAAGCCCTGCTGAGAAAGCAGGGATCTCCTCAAAGGAGAAGAAAAGTCAGGAGTGTTTTTCTTGACTCGTATGGTCTCGGCTTCAGGGTGGATGTTTCCTTTTGCCTGGTTCTGCAGTGTAACCTGGGGCTTCATGTGCTGCTGAGGCTGATTCACAAAAAGTGTCAGCAACTCATCCTTGCCCACGAACAATAACCACTGATCGAAATGAGCCCAGTCTAAGGCATTATTGTGTAGAACTCACTTAAGATTTTTTCATGATGACTGGTGGGCGGCAGGGGTGTTTGTTTCAAGGCTGAGTAAGAAGACCCTCAAACTGTGCCTCTGGGACTTGAGTGGGATGAGCCCACAAGGTGGTAGAAAAGTGAGTTGTTCTTGCTTCCCCATCTGCTGCTGGGTCTCTTGGTTTCAGTAATGAGAGGAAATCCGTTTTCAGCACACCCACATGATGGTTCCTGTGTTGCTGTGGCAGCAAAGCAGGGTGAGAGTTGGCTGCTGAAACAGGCGCATGGGGGGTTCTGCAGTGAAAAATGAAGGCAGTGATTAGTGCATCACCAGATTCCTGCTTCTTCTCGCAAAGTGGCTGTCGTCCTCAGCCCACTCACCCCACTGTGAGCCCTCTGGATGAATAAGAGGCACTGTGAGCATTCCTGCCAGGGAGGCAGTCTCCCCTTCAGCACAATGAAGAAATACTTCCATGTGGTCACCACGCAGTTCACGAAATTTCAAGCCTTTATCAATTGCTTTTATTCAAAATTAGGGGGGGAAGGTTAATAAAAACTGTTTCCCTGCAGTCGCCTGGTTTTCTGTTGGTCCTGTGCGTCATGCTGTAGCATGTGTGTCACACTTCCCTGAAGGAGCAATGTAGGAAAGAGCATGTTGGCTAGACACGTCAGGGTTCTTGGTGTGAGGAGTGTCTAGAACTGGGAAACTTCTCCCATGTCTGTCTGTGGTCTGTTCCCTCAAACCCCAGGAGAGCTTGTCATCCTTTCTTCCATATAAAACTTCCAGTCACCTTCCTACCTGACTGGGCAGAACCAAGGCTGGGAACTGGAAGGGTCTGGTCACTTGGTGAAATTCACAGCTGTTTTTCCTATATTAAAACTACTGTTAAAGTGGTATTCTTGCGATTAAGCTTCACACACAACAGATGATTTAGATTTTTTAATTATTTTATAAAGATCAAGTTCTGTAAAGAAGGGACAGTCTGTTTGCTAGGCGTGAATTGTAAATATGAATGTAGATTTTTTCAGACCAGATATGAGTAAGAATAATTTTAAACACCCTTTTTTCTGTTTGGGGTTTTTAAGCTTTTTTTTAATCTCCCTTTCAAACTATGCATTTATTGTGTGTATTCTATTTGAAAGCACAGGTTGATTAAATCTTCAGACTATAGTATATAAGGCTTGAGTTACATCTTGGTTTGTTAATAAGCTGTCCTAACTAACAGTGCTTTTGAATCTCTCAAAAACCCCATTATAGCAAAAACCAAAAGAGTGCAGATAAAGCCTAGGAGTCTGTAAAATGTATGTATGATAGGCAATGGTACTCACACTTCTAATGCCATTGGCCTTGGTGCTGTTGTCCATGTGCTTGCACTTTAAAAGCTTGCTTTTCTGGGTGCTCAGTTAAGGATGTTCTGGCAGCTGGACATGAGCAGAGTGTTGAACCAAATAACTGCCTGGTAAACACTAACTGTATTCTGTGTTGCCTCTGACACTTCATAGTAAAACCGGATTAGTGTTAAGAACTAAGTGCTTTCTTTGTGTACTAACTTTGAATAATTCAGGACTAGTTTGTCAGAGATACACAGGCAGAGCATTCAAAAATAGGAGCCTAAACTTACAGTCCATATTGCTTGCCTTTTTCACAGAGGTATGCTGGTGACATAGGAGCATGAATCCCTACAGCCTCTGGAATCCTGCAGGTCTATACAGACTGCCAGAAAGCTTCATTTTCTGGACTTGCTAAAGCGTGCAGTTTCTGAAGTAAACAAGTAAACAGGCTTTAGCCTGCAAGTGAGAGCGTCCTACAGTTATTTGCAGCACCACAGAGCCTTTTATGCAAGACTTCAGTGGAAAATTTCTGTGTAAAAGCTAGCAAATATTTTACTGTCAATGAGGGACATAATTAAACTACTAAAAAAGCCCCCAACATTATCTCTAATCATTTAACATCCAAAAAAGCACCAAGATTTTTGGAGTTAAGGCAGGATAGAAAAAGCAGCTATGACGCACCATTTGCATTTAAGCTTGCTGTTTTTACTAGTTTTCACTTCATGTACTACTTCATATCTGATTTCTAATGTGTTTTAAAAATGTATCTATGTCCTCCACCACTGTTCATTGCTGCAAATGACAAAATCTATTCTATTTGACCCCCTCCCCCCATAAAGCAATCTTCAGATCAAATTCTAGCACTTACTTAGTTGCTTAACCTCTGGTTTACTGAAGTGTTTGTGAAAGCCATGCTAGTGTTAGATGCCTTTCTCATTGCAAGATAAGACCAGAGCAAGTTGCAAAGTGCAGCGTCTCAGATGCTGAGTAGGTCACACAAGCCAAGTCAAAGCTTCAGGGTGAGAGTGTTCTACCACGTGCCTTGCCTTGCAGTTTTGGCTGGGGTTGGACACAGATGTATTGCAACTATTCCAAATTTCATCTTGTGGAAAGTGAGCTGCGGAAGCTGGAGGGGATGCCATATTCCTAGGTCTCCTCTCAGCATGGGACTGGCACTGGGATCTGTTGAAGCAGTACATACAGAGCCAAAAGCCAAGAAATTTCCTTAGGTCCTATAATAGAAGACTGGGCATGCTGTTCAGTATACCTTCCCCTCACCCCCGATACCCTGCCGCTGGTTTTGATGCTTGCATGATGTGAAGTCAATGCTTGTATGAGTCACTCTGTTCCTCTGGAGGAAGGAAGGAGGGAGAGAGAAAGAGGGGATGTAATTTTCCTGCAGTCCCTGAGCAGCATCAGAGCACAGTGTGTGGGTAGAGAAGTGTTTGTATCTCTTGGAGCTGGTCTTGACTGCTGAGAAGCGAGAAGCAGAGCCTGGAGCCTGGGATTATTTTTTTTTTCCTCCCTTTTCCACCTGGCTTCTTTACCAGCTAGCTTACAGCCCTGAAATAGTGTGGTGAGGCAAGATGCCAGAGTGATCCAGTGGGCAGGAGTGTATGCCAGCTGCGGAGCTGCCCTGTTCTGCTACCTGGCTCCACCACAGCACGGCTGCCTGCAGCGCTTGGACCGCAGTGCCTTGGGCTGCAGCAGTGATGTAGTCCTGTGCAAATCAAAGGGAGCAGCCTGAAATACTCAACTTCTTATTTTATGACCCAACACTCCCACATCCAGGGGTACATGATACTTTTCGTATACAAACCCCACATGTGTAGGAGGATCTTAAACTTGAACAGCCAGCTGCTGTCATAAATAAAACGTAGCAAATGATCCCAAAGAGAAAGGGGAAATAGGAGTCAAAAGGCCAAGGTGTTCTGGCCCAGCGCAGATGTTGGCAGTATCTGGGGTGGACGTGCTGGGAGAGGAGTGAATCTTGCATGATGTCAGTGAAGTGCGTGGGTCCAGTGATGGGGGAGGGGGCAGCCCCCCCAGCAGAGCACTAAGGAAGCCCAGCTGCTCTTTGCTGTCTGTGGGAACATACCTCATGCTGCCTCTGGTGCTTTATACCTCCATCCTGGAGAGCTTGGCAGGTAAGGAAAGTGGAGAGGTGGATGTATCAGCGAGCAGGGCCTGTGGCATGGTCTAAGTGTTATTCTCTCACCACTGCACAAAGGAAAAATTTTTGCTGTATCTTGCTTCTGATACCTTTGGATCCATTTTAAGGCAAGTACAAGCAAATTGTAGCAGTCAGTCTAGAGCTAATGGGAATTACTGGAATGTGATAAGGACTCATAAAGGAAGAAGAGCCCAACATTCAGAGAGAAAAACCCTTGAGTTTTTTAAATACTCCAGCAAGACAGAGGAATGGCATCTGCAAACTTATGACTTTTCCGTAAGCATCTCTCCTTGTTCTTGTTTCTTTGTTGCAGTGGATGGAAATTGTCCACCTCTTCCCGTGTCTTCCTGTCAGCTTTGTTCCTACTCGAGCTGACAGAGATGGCAGGTAATGGGGTGGACTCCCAGCTGTGTTAGCTGGCTCTGCCTGTGGTGCACATCCCTTTACTGCTCACCCCAAAGGCCTTTCCCTTCACAAGGATACATTCACTCACCTGTTTTTATCTAATAGAGGGTGAAAGTCCCACTGAACACAAAGCCTTGTGTAGATTCTTTGCAAGCTAACAAATTATTGGAATAAATCTATTCATAGTCTTTAATTTAACTCATGTAAAAGCTAGACGCTGCTCTGTCTTTATTACATTTTCATCTTCTGCTATTGCACGATTATTCTTTGAGTTCAGAGCTTCTTTTCATGCATAGGGTCTGTAAGTATCAGCTTCTTAAGAATCCCAAACCAAGAAGCAACCCCACTGCCATCTTAATAGATTTCTTTCATTATTCAGCAGTAGTTTTTGTCCTTTTTGCTTTTATGGATCCTATTAAAAAAATATGGAAACATCCAGTAGCAGCAAAAATGCCAGTACAACACTGGTAAGCCTCATGGCTTGCTTTTTTAAGGCTTACTGTTTTTCAGGTGTCATTTGTGAATCTTTTTCTCTAATCTGTAGATTCAGGGGCCTTGTACAGAACCTGAAAAACACTGCCATGAAAAACAAATAGATGAGTAGGTGATAGCTTCCCTTGAAAGGGAGTAGGTCAAGTACCAATCTGCTGACTGTTACAGTTGAGTGATGTGCAAGAGTAATTAGGGCTGCCCACACAAAATGAGAGAGGAAGATGCACTCTTGTGAGTCTGCTAGACCCTGTGTTTTCTCACCCTAGATGTAGGAGCTCCAGGACTCTGGTGTACCAAGGGGACTTCTTGCTGCTCTGACCTTTGTGATCTTACCACATTCCAGATATTCAAAATATTGTGCAACATAATTTTGTGGGCTTCTTTTAACTTTGGATTTAATTTGGTAACTTCACAACTGAGCTGCTGCACTTGCTGGAAGCGGTATGCCTGCTGTCACTGCAGTCAGCAAACGAAAAAGGATGCATATTTTCAAGAGGGCTCTTGGGCATCAAAGTAGTGAGGGTTGCAATGAAGCTGTTGAAAAATGAGCAGTTAATTTAAAAAGCAATTTCAAATTTTGATGCAGTTTGTAGCATGAACTTCTGAAACCTGTTTTTCTCTGCAGATTAGCACAGCCTCATATGAAGCTAGAGACAAGTTGCATCAACCTGATCTCTTTGCAGAGAAAGCCAAAAGTAAATCACATGTGTTGTTTTATTTTTTCTTTTAACTGTGGCAGATCTGCTCTTTAAGCATATTTGGTATAATTTGCTATCACTACTTAGGTAAAATGGAGCTTAAGACATATTGCTCTAGAGTAAATGCATTTATTTCAGGTTTTTAAACTTAATCACTTGATTCAATTTATCTCTAGCAGAGCTTTCTCCTTTTCCTTTTTAAAAAACGTGCATTAGTAAGTGATGGAGTCTTGGAGTGGGAGGACAGCAGGGCAAAGGTACCTGAATATGAAGCAAGGTGTTTGATAAACATCTCTGAAAATTCATAGCTGACGTACAAAACACACCTTAACAAAGTTATTTCAGTGGAAGCTCATTAGGCCAAAGAGGTGGTTTTAAGCCAAATGAGACTTCAGCACAAGAGTGGAAGATAAGCCAGGCCATGATTCCTGGGTGAGACCATCAGCCTTGAGCACCTTCTTATACTGATTATGCCAGGAACCTAGGCCAGGGAGATGGTCTGCAACTGCCCTGCCTGCCAGAGAGTCTCGGAGCACAGCTGCCTTTCACAGACCCCTTCCTTATGCCCTCTGATGTAGTCTGGGCAGCAGAAACAAGAGAACTGTCAAGGCCAAAGCCACATCTTCAAAGTCCAGGAGTTGTTACAGCTGATTTCTGGCAGTCCCAAAGGCACTTTGCCAGGAAATCCCTCTAATTTGCAGCAAAGGATAGGCATGGTGCAAAAGTAGCTTATGGCCCGCAAAGCCATCTGCTCCTACCATTCTCTGTGTTGACGGAAAGTTTAGCACTGCATCCCTAAGTGAATCATGAAATCTCACCCATTATGCTTCACAGGTACCTATTTGATTTTCAGAAAGTCCTTTCTACCAAGAGAATTGGAACAGTGGCTCTAGAAAATACGTTTGCTGAGTTCCTAGCTGAAAAGAGATATTAAGGAATTCCACCTACCTCGCTGCAGTTTGTTAAATGAATTTCAAAAGCAGCATCCAAAGTACACAGCAATGTTTTATATGTAAGCATACTCATTTAAAAGGATACTAAATGTATTTTGCTTGGCTTTGGTAACGTGATAACCACCATGCAGATAACGTGAGAACCACCATGGTTTAAATGAGTACATGTACACTATGAGTGTCTGTACTTAGCCAGGTGATTACCTTGCATTTTACGTGCTGTTCATGATCCCAAGGATTTTGTGCTCTGTGTGAATATAACCACAAAATAATTTCAGTCTAAGTTTAATATGCATTTAATGGCTAGAAAGATGAAGTTAGAATACTTAAGGTTGTTTCATTCACATTAACTATTAATGGTTATTACTTGTCATGCTTTTTCTTTTTTTAACTACCTGCTGAGGTGGGAGCATCTGATGAATGGTCCAAAGCAGAAGTTAAAATCCTTCTTGCTTACACTGAACATCTTAGCATTGGTGTAACAGCTATTCTGGGGGAAACTTGAAGTCTGCAGATACACGTTTTACATTGTCAGTAAGGCAATTTCATTTATGCTGCATCCACATGTATATGGGTAGAGGATGTTAATGTTGTAACTGAAGAATCAGAGCTGTCACTCTTTTGCTGCCCTGCATTAGCTGATACTGTACTAGGTCAGTGGACCCAAAGTCCTTTTCTCTTTGTAAGCATCTAAGGCAACTCAGATGATTGTCAGACTCTTTGGGGTAGACAGCCAGTTCCTACTGGGTGAGTGCTGCTGGATTTCCTAACCTTTTTATGTTGTGAGCTCTTTAAAACTGTGCATATTGTGCTCTGCCAGCTGATGGCTGTAAGCCTCTGTCGTGCTTGTAAGGTAGCACAAGGCTGCCTGGGAATTCGGGTTGGCTTTGGGCAATAATAGCAGTCTGCTGTCCTTTTACTCTTCCCTTAAGTAATTCTGTAGCCTCAAGAGAACAAGTGGCCACTTGGGTTATTAGACCAGTTGTTGAAATAAATACATCAGGTTTCTTGTAAAACTGCTTGCTGTGGGATGTGTGTTTATGTACATACACATCCACTGGGTTATGTGTTTAGGTTTTTTCCCAGAGCTTACTGTGAAGAGGGAGAAAAAAAATGAAAAGCAATTTTGATTTAGAACATATGCTCAGCAAAGCAGGAAGAATACCTTATTTTTCTGTTGTGGAGTGTCAGTTTCCCGAATCCCAGCACATGTTGAAATTATCTGAACTTTAAAATTAAGTGTGTAGCACTTCAGAGAAATGGGTGTCAAAGTAATATGTAGCATGAAATGTTACTGAGTATATTGCTAAAAACTGGTATTTATAGATTTCCTAAAGCTGTTAAATTTCAGAAGTAAAGATGAGGATTCTGTATCTTTATTTTACATATTTACCAGGTGATTAGCACCCCTGTAGTTCTCACTGGAATTGTATTTATGACTAAATATGGTAGAACAGGTTTTAAATATATTCAGCTGGCTCCTTTAAAATATTGGCTAACCGTTGTATACTGTTATTTTTCTTAGCAGTTCTTTTCTAAGTGTGAGAACAGAATTAATTGCAAACAAACAAAAGATGATATATCCCTGCATGAAATAAGTACTTTCTTAACATCAAGAAAGTACCCATAAACAACTTCTCACAATGAGTTTCAGGGCAGTGATATGGACTGATAGTGCTGAGGAACCTTCTAAAGTAAATTCTGTAATTTTTAGTGGGATTAGCTGTGCCTTCTATTTTCAGTTTAGTTTAGCACACATACATGTGTGCAAGTATGCATAACGTCCATGAACCCTTCATCTGCTAACCTTATGTTCATCTTAGATAGAAAATAGAGCGTATTTTACCCTTTCAGAGGTTGATTATTCATTCTGTATATGTACTCCTTCATTTGCTTCCCAGCAAAATCCCCCAGCACATCTTGTTAATGCAGCTTCTGTATATAAGTTTAGCATCTGTATGATTTGGTTGTTTAGAAATGCGTTCCTCCTGTTTCCCCTTCAAACATTGCTCGTATGCAGTAGTTTACTTTCCAAACATACAGCTATTTGTTTAAACCAGTATAATAATGTAAAATGCTTGCTTAATGCATAGACTAAATGGCCTACAAAATATTCATGTTGCTGCCTGTGCCAAGGAAACAGAGCATGCTGCTGGAATGTTTTCACTTCTACGTATCTGCTTGTTAATCAGAAAGTGGACGTATTTGGTAAACTAAAAATGCCAGCAGCCTGTCATGGTAGTGTTACTTTTAAACAGATGTGTGTTTTGCAGCATGAGCATAGAAACAGAAGAGATAAAATGGCAGAATTTGAGGGATTTTATGCTGTATGAGAGAGCTTGAGCAGAGCGATGTTTTCAGCTGTAAATATCTCAAATGCGTTTACGGTAGAGTGTAAGCGATAACCCCTTTCTGTTGTCAGATGGGCAAATGAGTAAGTAATAGGGGTGTTTGTCAGAATCCTGTACTCTCTGGACTCAAGTAGGCCACATGTGGAGGGTATAATGCTTAATACCAAATGTACTTATTTGAAGATATTTAATGTTACATGGGATTTTTGTTTTAGCACAGTAATACAAAATATACTGTAATCACAATACCAGTGCAATTTGCGCTTAGCAAATAGGAAATACAGCAATGGCAGTAACAGTTCAGTTACAATCACCAACGTGTGATACCTGTTGCTGGACATCACCAGACACCAAGAAGAAATATGTCGGTTGAAACCAGCTGAAGCTCTTTGCTGTCTGCAAATTTACTTGTATCTTTTGTTAGTTTTTCAGTCTTTATACTCTGTGCCAGGCTGAGCCATGTATACACTCCATACCCATGTGCTGGTCTGGGAGACATTATTACTCTTTTAATGAACCTGGGAGAAAGATTTGATCCACTCACCTGTGCTGTAGTCGGTTGATCCAGTAGCTGTCAGGGGAACTCATGTTCATGTAAAACCAAGGCCAACCTGGAGTCCCATTCGTATTGAGATAAAGTCAGCCCTGTTTGCAGCAGCTCTGTTCAGTCACACCCTGCATTATTCCCAGAGCTTCAGGGCATGTTGCCCTTGCCTGTCTCCTTTCAGCCTTCTTCCATCACTTATTGGCCAGTCAGAGCATTTTACATTGAGTTTTATCTCTAAAGAGAACAGGTAATTAAACTCTTTGTTTGATCAGCGGTTTCTGCTGTGGTTTCTTGGTTTTCAACGTTTTGATTTGTGAACCTCAAGAGTCCTTTAGCAGAGTGCCATCCCCTTCAGGCCCCCCTTAGGCAGGCAGTCTCACAGGCTAAATGAACATGCTTCACCAAGTCAAGTTTCACCCATGCTCAAAGCCTGGACCATGGACCTCTAAGTTGAAAACCTTTGTCTCCTAGCTACAGTGCTGGGAGACTGCAGAACTGTAGTGGACTGTAACAAGCACTAGTGTGAATCAGAGCTGCAGGTGACCGAGAAATACGAAGGTACGCTCCAGTGCGCTTCCAGTGATGGAAAGCAATACAGGCTGGATGAGCAGTGTATCAAAACCCTGGGCATTGTTGCTTTGTGGTTTTTATATAAAATGAGTCTGCAAGAAAGATGCATGTTGCAAGTGTAACTGTAAATGTACTTTCCAGTCATGATTGTGAATTTGTGAAAGAGCCAATAACTTTGATTTACATAATTGACTTCCAGTGCAGGGGAATAGAAAGCAATATTTTAAAATTCACAATTTTAGTCTGATTAGAAATTTTTGTAATGAAATCCTAGCAGCCCTAAAGTTAATCCTCTTACAGGAATTAAGATCACCATGCTGTTACAGTAATTTAAACTGAAGCAAGTTTTGATTGCTGAGTCAGTTGTTACGCTCGGCATATATATGCAGTCATCTCAGCTGAAATACAAACAGCAGAGCAGCCTGGTTCAAAAATATTAATTGAAAAATTGACTTGGGTGAAAAGACTTCTGTCTTACTATACTGGATGAAGGACTAAACAGAGGGTAATGACAAATGGCCCTGTGTCAAGCTGGGGATGTTTCACAGGAAGGAGGGAACTGTAGTGGGTCCCATTTTGTTTATGGTCTTCATTCATTTTCAAGAAGAAGGCTTAGGTCACAGATTAATTATTTTATTAGTTATTTCAAATACGGAAATGTAAACATTGTTTTGAGAAAAAAATCCCAGAAGCTTGGAAATACAGTAAAAATTTTTTGAGGATAAGAAAGTTTTAATATAAATAAGCTGGGAGGCAATTAATCCTTGGGCTGCAGTGAGGAGAAAACAGAAGCCACAGCAGCTGGCATGTTAATGAAAGCATGCTTTTTAGGGTCAGGATGAACAAACAGTAACCTACCTTCACCCAGACAGAAATATCAGCTGTGCCTGTAGAGATTTTTGGGTGTTCAGGAGCAGCTGTAAACCCTATATAGTGCCCGTGTGAAAGTCCTTGCTACTCCAGATCAGACTCTTCCCTTTGGCATTATCCCAAGCATCCTATCCTTTAAGGAGCCAGGTGCTATTTTGCAGTGGTAGGGGTAGCACAGGCAGGAAGTTACTTGGCATTTGGGACTAACACAGAATAAAGGTCTCCTGCAACTGTATGTCAAATACTGACCTAAAGCTTGTCTTAAGTCGGGAGTGGCACAGGCAGCCTTCCAGAGTGACCGCAGGGATGCAGTTACTTGAGAATGTCTCTCAGGGTGTGTTTCAGTGGTACAGCTGGGCAGACCTAATTGCCCATGAACTGGCAGGGGTGGAACCATTCCTGCCTTTTCCTCCGCCAATGTTGTGCTTGGCCGGAAGACTTTATGCCTCTCTGCCGCCATGCCTGCCCATTCTGCTGATGTTGTCATTTGGAGCCACATTGCTTCAGCAGCTCAACTTGATAACCTGGCGACAAGCCTTTTGTTTTGTTAGGCTGGAGCTGTGCTGGGTTAGTAAATGGAGCTGACACAGTGAGAGGTCCAAGGAGCAGCAGGGCAGCACGGCAGCACAGGAGACAGATTAGAAGTCTGCAGCCAGGCCATGGAGGTGGGAAGGGAGGGGATGTGCCTGGTTTTGCCCTGGAGTAGCTGAGCAGCAGTGCTGAGCTCCTAATCACCTTGCAGAAATCTGCTCGGGCAGGCTGCTGGGAAGAATGAGGTTGTTCCCATGCATAGCTTCACCTAGGCTCAATTTTCCTGCCTGCCAGTTGGGGGATAACCTCTTCAAGGAGTGAAGTGAATATAAATTGGTTGTTTAGTTGTTTGAAAAAAAAGAGGTCATGCAAGTGCTTGGATAAAATTTTAATACAAGAATTTGCTTCTGTATTAGCTTTTGCCAGCAGAGTACTGAGATGGAAGTGGAAATCTGCCCTGCAGACTGCAGTGGGAATGTAGAAGAGTCGCTTGAGTTAGGTTTGTTTGAATTGTTACAGTAGTTTGTTTATAAAATAAAAGACAAACAACTCGAGTAAAAATACACTCTTCCAGAGTGATATCTAGCTTTGCTTTCACAACAGGTTTTGGAAATAAGTAGAGATTAAACCTAACACTAAGGCTGATTGAAAATAACCAAAAAGAATTGCTTATCTCCTCCCTGCCCCATTGCACATACACTGGTTCACTTAGACATAGAATACAACTACTTTAAATTGTTTTCATCAGATGCATACTGTTAATAAGAGTTAGGAAAAAGTTGTTCCAAGAAAATATAGCACATCCATTCATGGTTAATCAAATCCAGGCTTTCCCTTTCTGCCCTCCCCCAGGTTGCACTGATAATGCAGTAGGTATAAAGTTGGCTTAAAATCCCTGCAAGCTATGCAGCAGCTGAGCTCATGTGTTGTTATCCTCAGAGCTGATGTTGCAAAATCAGCAGTGTTCTTGTTTGAGTCAGTGGAGAACTCTAATGCTCAGCAACTGAAAAATATCAGTGCATTAACTTTTCATTCCATATTGATCTCCAAACAGAGTTTCAAAGGACTCTATTAGGGGAAAAAAGAGAGTTTTAAGCAGGGATTACATTTTCATGTCTTACAAAGAATGCATTATGTGTGTGGCAGGCTAAAGCTTTGAAAGTCAACTTCCATCTGTGCTCCATGACAGTATTTTATATAATTCCATGTCTGAAAGACAAGGTTTGGAAATTAAATCAGTTTGCGTCATGCACAGTTCCTGTAGAGATCAAAGGCAGACCTGCTAATGCAACTATTGCTATTCATGAGTTTCATAGCTGTGTGAGTTGCAAGTTAATTATAAATGTGTGTTTAATCACTTAACAATAGGGTATCTGAATCTCATCTGGGCATTGTGCATATAGCTCTCACTTTTTTTAATTAAAGCAAATTCCTACCTTTTTTTTTTTTCCTAAGAAATTAATTTTGGCAGTACTGCTCCAGGCTCTCACAGGTCAGGATACGCAAATCCTCTTTAAAATGTTGGACAGTTGTGTGATGGATATCTTTATTTTATTATCCTTTGTCTGCCCCTCCCTCCCCTTTGAGTACGTGGTTGTTTAGTAGCCTGGTTGTCGCTGGACATGGCATAAATTGCTCCGGTTTTTATATTGGAGTTCCTTTTGTGACATTTTATTAAAATCTGTGTGCATTATTACTAGCAGATATTTGAAGATAAACTAATGTATTTATCATTTTAGTTTTCAAATGCTTTGTTTAATAGATTTTAGACCTGGAGAGGCAAGTAAGCCACCTATCTGACCTTTGTATCACAGACCACTGTGCTTTAATATTGTGGATTGAGTCTAATTATTTTAGTTAAACCATTTCTGTCCCCTGGAAATGAAATCTGTGTACACTAGAGAAACGAGCCACAGTGCCAGCAATGCCTGAGGCACTTGCAGCAGCAAGGAATGTTAGCTGAGAAAGGCAGACAAATCAACCTGTGCTTCAGAGGAGGAAAAAAAAGCCTTATGTGCCACCCAAGAGCATCGCAGATGGGCTTCTCTGTGCCAGCTCAGAGACTGGACTATGCAGCTCCCATTGCATGAGATCTTACTGTTTCTGAGGGAAAGCAAGGGAGAGGAATAAAAGAAAAACTCAGAAATCACAGTCAGTTGTACATTTTGGGAAGAATGTACTTGAGGTGTGAGAGTTAATTATAGTCATCACACTACAAGTGCTCAGAGTGTGCAGACAAAGTGTGTCAGGACAGTACTGACAGTCTTCCCCATGGCCTGTAATGCAGAAAAGTGTTTAGCAAATTCAGATTGCAGTGCTAAAAAATCAGAAGCATTGCAGACAACCATTTGGGCTGTCTTCATAAATGTTCTGGAATCAAACATTAATTCTCTTAACTCCAGAAGTAAACATTAATTGTAAGCCTTAATTAAACACTTACAATTTAAAGTAAAGCTATTAAAAAAATAAAATCTTCCCACTATCTGTCAGCACAAATGAATCTGCTATCTATCAAGCTGTTCTCTTGTTGCTAAGAAATGACACCTGAATTTGCTTAAGTTCAGTGTATAGCTTTTGGGTCATACTGTCTCTCTGTCAACAAGACTAAAGCGGACCTGGTTTTGGCAGTTTCCCTATTTCACACAATCATCCAGCCTTCTCTTTCAATAGATGAAGAGGTCAGGTTCTTCAGATGGCCGATCCCAAGGCTACTTCCCTGTACCCTAGATTTTTATGTGGCTCTTCTCTGAACTCCTCCACTTTCTAAATCCTTCAAGTGTGGGCCTGAGAACCAGGCCCTGTTGTGTGGCTGTTACTAGAGTTCTGACCAGCACTGTGGACAGAAATATCTTTCTGCTTGATGCCAGGGACTGCAGCAGCCCTGCTATAATCTCAAGAATCACTGAATAGGCAGTGAGTGGAAGCAGACCTCTCGAATCCTACCCTCTGCATGGTCGGGTTCCCTGGAAATCAGTGGTGGATGCTCACCCAGTTGAAGGCTTGGTCTTCTGTGGTGGAGGGGAAGGCTGTGTAGCGCCACTGGTTTGTCCTGTTTCGTGTGGACTAGAGCCTGTTCTGAGCGAGGGATGTCATTGTCTTTGCTGTGAGTCTTCTACAAGCACACCTAGTCTGCTATTTAAGGTGGTACTAGTGAACTTACTTTTCAGGAGTCGACATCAGTGAAGATCAGACTCTGTGCTTCTGGAAGGATTTTATGTACATTGCCTTTTTCTTCACACAAACTTACCGTGCTACTATCTTGAAGCGTGGCTGTCAGTAGAGCCTTCTTGATACAGTACATTACAAAGATATGATGATATGTAAATGCTTGAGTTGGCATCTGTGGCTAGGGGATGGGAAGCACTCCCTTTTCTAGGAAAATGTTTTCCTTTAGATAAATGAAAATCCTATTGTTTGGCTGAGGAGTGACCTTGCACTTGGGCAAAAGGTCAGGAGTCAGAAAGGCTTATCCATTTGGCACATAGGGTACAAAACCAGGCAAGTTGCCAGTAAGCCCAATCAGAGCAGAGGATGCAATTTAAAATAAAGATCATAATGGTATTTTTTAAACGAAGAGGAAGTTTTCTTTCTCTAATCAAAACCGAGATAATTTAAATACCTCTTGCTTTGGTAATATCCTGACATTGTCCATGGATAGGAGACCCTCAGGGGAAAAGATAAGTGATAAAGGCTGCCTGTGTCAGCCTGTTCCCAAAAGAGATCATCTGTCCAGCAGACATCAGTGGGAGTCTGCCTGACAGAGGAGTGTATGCACACCAGATTGCAGGATTGGCATCTAAAGAAGATTATAATCTTTGACTTCCAATCTGTGTCATAACTTTTCTCTGTTTATTTCAGTATTTGAGATCTGACAGTGTGCCATCACTCAGATCGCTCAGGAGTTTTCTTTCTGTGTAACATTATATAGAATGTTACATAGAATTTTATAAAGAATGGGGGCTTTGTGTGTGCTTTTGGTTATTTTTAAAAAACAAAACCAGTGCTTTTCACTTTTCAGGAGTTCGGTTATGGACGACAGCACTAATTATACCAGTTCTGAAGGAAACCATTCCCAAACTGGGAATACACAGCAATATAAAGAGCAGTTGTGAGTCTAAGAGGGGTTGCAACTGCAGAAATTGTTGTCTTAAGGTTACTTGTATTTCAGAGGAGGCAGTATGGTTCATAAAGCAGATGGCACTGGAAGGATTGCTCAGAGAAAGTTTAGATTTAGCAAAATCTCAAAAATTAGATTAAGAAGGCAGATGGGGCTCTGGATTGGAATGCTAACATGCTAGGGCTTTTTTTGTCTTTTTCTATTTCACTTTCCCAAATTATAACCTTGGAAATGCTGGGATTTTTTTATATAGCTGACAATAAATTTAGTACTAGAAAACTGGGAGGGAGTTACACTTCAGCAGCTGTTTTCACTGTAACTAGTAGGGTTCTTTTGCACTCAGTTGAGCAACATGATGCAATTGCTGAAAGAAGACAAAGGATTATAACTATGAGAAGAGAAATTTAGGCTGGACTTACTTGAGCATATACATACAGCAACCTTGTCCTCTTTGTGCATTGTAACCCTGCATTTGCTGTTTTCCTACTAACCTCCTTTTCCCACTTTGCTTTGGGATTCTTGAAGTGGAATTGCAGGGTTTCCCAGATGGCTTGCACTATTTAACCATTGTGTGGCCCATTCCGAGGAGTGCTTTTATACAGGGACACAGAGTCTTTTTGCCCATCCAGACAGGATGTCTTTGCCTGTAGTTTATCTCCTGGAAATGAACAGTTAACATTAAGTAGCTCTTGCTCTGGACAGGAAGCACTCCTGTAGAAATATGACACGGCATGCGCTAAGGATGCAAGCAAATTACTCTGGCTCTACCTGTGCCCTGCAAGCCAACAGGGAGCAGTGTACCAAACAGCCCAGGTCTGAAAGGGTCACATTCACACCACACTGGTCAGGAGCCAGGTCTGCTACACAGGGCTGTTGGCTTAGGCATAGCCTGGCCTGTCTGGGGGGTGAGAGAGATGACACCTGGCCTGGGTGAATTCATCAGCCTGGAGCCTGTCACCTCAGCCATCTCTGCTTTGCCCAGCAGGGAGGAAACATCAGGAATGTACACCATTGTGTCCCTTTCCTTCCTCCAGAACCTCACTAGCAGCACAGAGCAAAGCTCCTTCAGATCTTAGTAATTGAATATTCCTGCTGTAGTCAATAATAGAGAGAAAACAGTATCACAGATCTGTGGAAGAGTGAAGCATGCTTCATGTTAGCAGTTCATGTTCTCAGAGTTCACCTTCTGCAGTGCTTAAGGTTTCCTGTCTTCATCATGTTCGCCACTTACTGCAGATGTTCTTCCTTCTCAGAGTCCATGTGTCTTTAATTCTGGTAAGCTGCTTGCTGTGGTAGGCTGTAAAACTCAAGAATAATGTATCTGCTTTATTCCCACTGTTTTACTGAAAGTACAGACTAAAATGTTTGCCAGATATTTTAAAGACTGTATTCTGTAGCTAATAATGAGTCTTCTAGGCAGCTTTTTATAATTAAATACTTATTTTATTATACCTAATGCTTCAGTTTAAGACCTCCCTATTAATTTGAGGTCAGAGTGATTTTGATCACTTGCTGTCTTTTCTCTGCTCTCTTTGTTCTTCAGTTCTCCTGTTAAGAAGTCCCTGAGTATCTCCTAACAATTCTCAAACTTACTGTATGGGTTTAAGTTTTCATAGTAGTCTCTTTATAGGTTGTCCTCATCACACTCACTGTTTCAACAATTTCTTTGCAATTTAAGGCTTGTAATCATTCTGTTGCTGTGGAAATCACTGTGATAATGCAGGTTTGCTGTTCATGACTTCACTGCTGCATTAGATAAGAAGAAAAATGAGCTTTTGCTTGGGAAAAAGCCCTGAGTTAAGTAAGTTGTATACGTTTCACATATATGTCAGGGAAGATAATACATGAAAAGGAATTGGGGTTGTTCAGGCTGCTAGGATTTTCTTTATCCTCCGAGTCATAAAAAAGCCCCAACAAGTCTAAATTTTAAAAAGGAGGAGAAAAAAAAAGCCAACAACAAAGCCCAGTTTCTGACCTAGGGACTGTGGATTACAACAGCAGTTCTAGTCTGTTGCCTTTCAGGACATCAGTCTTCCATCTTGGGTGATGGCCTTCATCACTTCTGTTTGGAAACAGGATTTTGGAAACCCTTATGCTTCCTTATCAGAAAGAGAGAATGATGTAGACAGAACCACCTATATAGCTATAGAGTGAAGGATAAAGGAATTTCCTATTGGAGATACCAGTGGCTAGCACTCTTGTTTGGGAAGACAGGTCTGGATTTGTATATTCAGGAAAATTTTTGCTTGTCAGTTTTTGTCTCTAGATCAATTTTAGTAGTAGTTTATTCTAGAATTTTGAATGTCTATAAGGAATTAAATAGATTTGATACTTCTGTTGTTTTCTTATACTCTTGCTTGATTAATATTTAATATTTCAAAGCTCTTTAGTTCCTTCTTATATGTGGTTGTTTAGAAAAGGCTAAACTTTCATGTTGTTGAAATTGCTAACCACAATGTTCAGCTTGTCCTGTTCCCTTGCTTTTTCTTTAATGCATGACCCATTATTCTTAACCGCATCTGTTCTTCAGCATTCTTTGCTAAGCAATTCAAAGTGGGAAACATTAACAGTGCAGCTATCTGGCTTCAGATCTAAGTGTATTGTTCCTGCACATTTTGAAAATAACTTATATTGCTTTTTGCCCTCATGTTTGTAAATACATGTGCAGTTTGTAAATACATAGGCATTCCTCCTTTGATTAATGTGGGTGCTTTTCATATGCATAAGACTTCACAAGTTGCTTGGTGGTCAAGGCAAGATTTCTAAGGAGGCATTCAGTATGTGCACATCAGAGTGTATGGACACTGTTTTTCAGTATATGTTGTTTTCTTTGACTACTAAATGCAAAACTGGGAACAAGTCCAGGATCTTTAATAGCTAGAACATATTTCATGCTGATCCCTTCTAAATTGGCATTCGCCCTCGCCAAGTTCTAAAGTGAGGGCTGCAATGATGATGAATTTCTCTAATGGGGTTTTTGTTCAGGGCTGCCTGATATTTGTATTTTCTGTACTGCAGGATTAAAATAGGAAGTCTCTTCGTATAAAAGGGCCCAATATCTTTCTGGCTGAAATGCTCTTAGGGCAGATATGCTGATATTTTTGTATTAGAGCCTGATATCCTTTTAAATTTTTACATTGTTACAGTATGTTTCTCAGCATACTCAGTTGTGTCTTTTCACTATTGAAATTCACAACAGATATTTTGTTCTTTGTGGTTCTTGGTGTTATGTCTTGCTGGCTCAGGGCTTACACTGAAATAAGTTCTTAAAATTTAATGCACAGTAGTAATAGAACTGTACCACCAACACGGTTCTATGTAAATCAATATATTGTTTTAAAATCTGTATGAAAAGGAGGTCACGCTCTCTTTTCTGGCAGCGCATGATGAAATGAGTTGCACGTGGTACTGTGTATTATCTTGGGGAATGGAATGAGCAGAGGTGGGGACTTCATGCAAGAACAGCAGGATTTCCAAAGATGCGAATGAGAGAAGGGAGAGTGGGAGAGAGAAGAGGGAGGGAGGGAGATGCTCATGAAGGAGAACAAGGCAACTGTAAATGAAAAAATCCAAAGAGTGGCTTGGTGGAGGCATTGAACTGTTGCTGTGTCTTTTCAATGCAGCATTGCATTTAAGTCATAGTTATTGAAGAAAAGCAACAGCTGCTTCTTTAGAGCATGAGGCAGAGGAAATATTGGAGGGGCAGAAAAATAATCACAGATATAGAGGAATGCCTTCCACAGGGACTGTCTTACACAAGCCACTCCACTTTATGTAACAAAGTCTGGTGACACAATGCATGGTTTAGTCATAGGAGTGCCCTGGAGTAGGCAAATATTGTACATCTGGAAACAGTTAAACAAGTAATTAGTTTCTGGAAAAATCGCAAATTACTCAAGGAAAATGAAGTCCATTGTGTTAGCTTCTGACTGCATGTCTGCAAGATGTATGATTCTCCAGACTGCCTTAACCTTATCACTTCTTTGCTTCTCATAGCCACCACTTGTATGTGGAGACAGGTAATACGGCAGTATCAGAGCAGACAAGCGGGTATTACCAGGGCCTGTGACATATTTGCCCCTTCGGAAAAAAGGCCACTAAACTGGGAGGTGGTGGGGGAAGTGTACCCCTCTTCCGCACTGCTAGCGTCCTACCTGTCCTGTGTTTTGAGGACGAGGACCTGATCCTGTGGGTTTTCACTGTCTTGGTTAGACATCTCCAGGGAGGTCCTGTGCCAACTGGAGCAACCTCTCCTGCTGGAGTTCAAAATCTCTGACTGTAACACAGGCCGTGCATTGCCCACTTTCTTCCCAGGCTTCCATCACAGCAGACATCCTCTGTTCCTTCACTACTCAAAGAGAGAATGTTTTGGGGAAGGGGTGAGGGAGCACAGCAGACTTCCAGCCTTTCCCTCTCCCTGCTGCTGGTGGAGAAGGCTGGCTGAGCAGAAGCACAGGAAGGCAGGGAACTTACAGAGTTAGGATGCTGTACTATCCATGATGTTTGATAGCATGCATAATTAGAATTATGATGCTACTGTGAGACTGACATGTTGCCCATCAAGGGGGATATTGCCTGCCCCTGGTGACATGCTGCCTGGCTGCCTGTGGGTCATAAGTGGAATATAGAAGCTTTTGGGACGATAATTGCTGTGGTTGTTTGTCATTACAGAAGTAACGCTGAAGGTCCATGTAAGTGATGCCAGCACACATCAGCCAGTAACTGAAGCCTTCATTGAGATTTTTACCAACCAGATCTCCATTGCATCTGGAACCTCAGGAGCAGATGGCACTGCCTTCCTCAAGTTTCAGTATAAGCTGGGCAATCAGCTGATAGTGACTGCTAGTAAACATGCATATGTGCCAAATTCTGCACCATGGAAACCTGTAAGATTGCCTGGTAAGAGATCTTTATTTTTGTTCTGAGGTAAGATTTTGCATCTAAAGGAAGCTACACAGTTTTGTATGATGTGTTTTAATGCTTGCGATCCTGGGTGGGAGGAAGAACATCTGTATTGTTCAAAAAGGGCAAGGTTTCTTCCTCAGTTAAACTGTGTCATCAGGGCTGTGCAGGGACTAGCTCTTCTCCTGTCTGTCCTTGATACAGTGCTACATCAGTTTTCAAACAACTATTGGTGCTCTTAGAGCTCCACAGCAAATGCAAGTCTATTCCAGATCTTTTTCTTTATGGGAACTCTGTTTCCAAGTGTTTTGTTTTAGCAGCTGTGATGTACTCATTCATTTCTCTTCCAAGGTGTAGCAATAACTGTTGCACCATAGGCTGTAGTGTACAAAAGAAGTCCTAGCCTTTCAATTCTTGGCCATGCCCATAGGACACTTTTAATCTGCACTTATGTTACCCAGATGTAAGGATTTTTGTAACTTAATTAGCGTGATTTGTTTCTTCTGCAGGCAGGAACTGTAACAATAATACTTGCGTGTTAGTTTTTATCAGAATGCCTCAATTTTATGGGAAGTGGGAGACTTTGCATTAGTTGTACAGAATGGAAATCTGAGTCATGAAGACTTATTTATGTACTGCTAAATAGAACAGATTGGGGGTGGCTTTCAGACCTTGAGACATACCATCTAGGTGAAGGTCACATCCTCAGTTTTCTTCTGCCTTTCCTCTAATCCCCAGCCACTGTTAGACTCCAAGTAGTTTGGGAATGGTCCCAGGCTTGTATTATATTCAAACCACATCTAAGTATCACCTTAGATCTGATAATTAGCCCAGGCCAAAGCCATGCCAGGTTTTAAGTGTGCTAATATTTAAATAATATAAATGATCACGGGACAGTGTTCAATCCCATGCCTTGACTCAATTTTATTTGTTAAGATTTATTTTATTTATTAATATTAATATCTATTTATATTAATATTTATAAATATAGCAAGTAATTAAATATTTTTATTTATTAATATCTATTTTAACTAATATTTATTACTGTCAGCCAGAGGGACTGTGTGACTTGCTGCAAGGTGAAGCAGCAGATGTATTTTCAGATGGGGAAAGGAACGTGAATCTCTTCAAACTGAGGATTATGCTTTAGGCATTTCAGCATGCTGTTTACTTACCTGCGTTTGAGTGCTTCTGATAAGATAGACTGACTTCTTCCACATTTCCTCTACTATATTCTGCCACATTTTCCAGCTACTTAATGGAGCTATAGCGAAGACTAAGCCAGGTTCTTAGGTGCATAGTGAAAAAATAAGAAGCAGCTGAAATGCATCGCAGCAAGGAGAGTTTCAGATGAATAAAAGGGGACAAATCTTTACAGCAGCTGTAGTCAAAGATTGGAATAGGTTGCCAAGAAAGGTTGTGAAAGCTCTATCTTTAAAGATATTCAAATCTCAACAGCACACCCCCTGCTTGGTTGAAGCAGGTGACCTGCAGAGATTCCTTCCAACCATAATTGTTCTCTGACTCTGTTTAAAAAGTTCCTTGATAGTTTTTCTGTTTAAATAAGATGCAGTGCAGGTTCCTCAGCATACTTCATGTACTTCCTTAAGATACAATCATATATGATTAAAGCATGCAATAGCCTTTTCTTGCCTGCACCTTTTCTTGCTTTATGTCTCCTATCTTTCTAACTTGCACTCTAGATCTTTTGAATGTGACCTCCTCCTCCATGGCCTGGAGTTTGTTTGGTTAGTTTTTTTTCTTGTTGCTTTTTCTCAAATACTGAGTTTGAGGGAAGGGAATCAAACATGGCATTGTTGTTTTGGTAAGTCATTGAAGTTTAAAGAGCAGTAATTGTATACAGTTTCCACAAAATCTTTCTTTCCACGGCTGAAATGTGAGCTTACCTCAAAATAGATTCCTTTCACCTCTCATCATCCCCCATTGAAACGGGTAGATAGTTTGTCATTGATTTCATTGGGAGTAGAATCTTTTCTTTTGCTTTCTTTACCTTGAACTTAATCCTTTCCTTGATTAAAGAAACAACAAGCTACAACTTGATACGCCCTATGTAGATTTAATAGGGTTGTTCTTTGAGTTAGTCCTTCAAAGGGACATGACAAAAAAGTTCAGGCCCAAGATACTTAAGCTGTTAGTTTTTGTATTGACTGAGATGCCTAGTCTTTAAAAACCTTCCAAGAACTATTTGTATTTAAATGCCCTGTATTTAAATGCCTCTTAGACTTGCAACCAGCACAGTATAGAAGTCTTGAAAACTGTGGAATTTTTTGTTATTTTTAATCTGGGTTAGATGATGGGGAACAGGCAGTCACGATGCTTGCATCAGTCAATATGCGTGAGTTATAATCTTACATTGAAAAGTTGTGCAGCTACTGAACTCATGATATTGTATTACCTTTAAGGAGTAAGCATCAAGGGTTTTCTGTTCCCTTAATTTGGCAGAACTGAACTTTTCTTATATTAACCAAAATAATTACTAGCATTTTACCACTTAAGCAGGAAAATTATTTATTTACATAAAGATAAATGGTAGGAGGAAAAGATTAAGATCTTTTTTTCCATTGAAATATTTATCACTAGAGCCATAGCTCCAATTATTAACAGTTCATTAATTTAACATCACTTGAGCTGTTGAAGTGTTTGTGATGGAAGATGTGCTTATCTTAGCTGCTTTTAGCTGCACATAGATTTTCCTTTCTAAATGATTTGGAAGAAAAATATTTGTGACTGGTAGTCGCTATTTATGAGGATGTTTTTGGAGCAGTGTGTGCAGTGAACAGTAGGGAGTTGCTAAGGCAGCACAGTTAATACAAGCTAGTAGGGTCATGCTTGTGTTTAACCCCAGCCAGCAACTAAGTACCATGCAACTGCTCGCTCACACCCGCTACCCGCTGATCGATACCAGGCCTGTCCCTGAGCAGCGATTGGCCCCTCCTGGCCAGCTCCCCCCAGTTTATATACTGGGCATGACGTGCTATGGTGTGGAATACCCCTTTGGCTAGTCTGGGTCAGGTTTCCTGTCTCTGCTTCCTCATGGCTTCTTGCGCCTTCCTCACTGGCAGAGCATGAGACTGAAAAGTCCTTGATGAGGGTAAGCGCTGCTTGGCAACAACTAAAACATGGGTGAACAGCATTGTTTTTATACTAAATCTGAAATGCAGCACTGCAGCATCTGCTAGGAAAAAAATAACTCCCTCCCAGCTGAAACCAGGGCAGTCAGTCAAAGCAAGGCATGTTATTCACTGTGCTGAAAGGTAGTCCTAGGAACAGAGGATGCTTATGGTGCTCCTGGGATAGCTCATCTGGGAAGCAGTACCTCTGCAGATGACATGTGAGTCATGGTAGATGAGCGATTGAAAATAACCTCCCAAGTCAGGACTGCAGTAAAGCAGAATAATCTGATCCTTAGCTGTAAAATAAGGTAAAGACTGAGAAGGCAGAGTATAGCGTTTCAGAACTTGTCCTTGGTGCGACCACTCAGGAAAATGTGTGTCCGGTTCTGGATCCAGGCTTCTAGAAGAATGTTTAAATCTCTCCAGTTGTATCAGGAGTGATTAAAAGATTGGAAGATATGGCTTCAGGGAAAGACTTGGAAGTGCTTAATTTATTTTGTTCACCAGAGAGAAAGCTCATGGAGTAATTTGATCGTAATCCATCAGTACCCACATAGAGAACAAGAAAAGGATATGATAGAATTCCTCTGTCTAGCAGGCTTGTGTAAAAAGAAGATCAAATGGCTGGAAGCCTAACCTCAATAAATTTTGATGGGTAAAAAGGCACATAGTTCAACTGTGCTCATAATTATTTACTACAGCCTTGATGTTGTGGTGTGTTCTTCACCACTGGACACCTTGAAAGAAAATTTGATAGCTTTTCTACATGTTTTCTAGTTTAAGCTCAGCTCTTGGAGCCGAAGCAGTAATTAATTCAGGGAAGGCTGTGGTTACACAGGAGTGAGACTGGATCATCACAATCATCCTTCTGGCCTTAAAAACTGTGACATTCTGCCTTTGTCATGCTGAGAAAAGATTGTGCAGAAAAGCCCAAGGGAACTTTAGAGGTTGCATGTGCATTACAGTTTGGCATATATGGAAGAAGATGTTGGCATGGTTTATTGTAGTGAACTCCCCAGGGCATCTAAATTGTATTAGCTTTCTTCGTACAAATTAAGTTACTGGAGTAAAGGCAGACAAATTCTGTAATTGTGTGGTCTTAGTGCTACTTGCACTAGGCTTTCTTATTTATGTTGCCTGATGTGTAGATCTGTTTCACATCTATAGCACAGGAAGGAAAATTCTCAGCTGTACTTGCAATAACACGATTCTTTATTTTATTTTTCCAGTGTTCAGATATGTTAAGACCGTCTTCTAGATGGTGGTTCTTATCAGTGTGTTTCTCCAAGTTTCTTCTCCTTTCCTCTGTATTTCTCCCAAATACTAAAATTTCTAATCTTTTAAAAAGTGTATTTCTTAAAACAGTCTCCATATTCGTAGCTAGCATCTATACGGTCTTTTGTGTTAGGTAATACATATTAGTTTAGAGGAAATTTATGAAGCTCCAGAAAATCAGAAGAGCTTGCAGTGTTGCATTAATCAGTTCTGGAAATGTCTTCTCAGCTTGTGATCTTTTCAGAATGGGATGAATACTTTCCAGGTGCAAACTGTGGGATGCTGCCCGCTTCTGAAAAATTATTAGTCTCTATTAATCTCCTTCTCTTCTTCTGTCTTTGAAAGCCATGTATGGACTGCAGGCAGATTTACTTCTTACTGTTTTCGTGGGTGCAGGAGTCAGATGTGCTTGGTGGCTAATTCCATATGTACTTCTGGTCTTCTTGGTCTGAAGAACTTAGCATGAACTTATGCCATGATCTTCACTCTCCAGAGATGGGTGTGCGTACAGACACAGCCCCCTGTAAGGAACGTCAGTACCCAGTGGCAAAGGAGGTCCTTGCAGGCAAATTTCTTGCAGCAAATACCATTTATCTGTCTCTTTCTGCACCACTGGTAGAGACAGTAGTTTTGCTGTAGTGTGGGTGGTGACTTAGTAGGTACATGCTGTATTTTGAAGCAAATTATTCAGACTTATTCATCATACTTTACCTTTCTTATGACTTTTTATGTAATCTCAAAGTATTTAAAAGTTAAGTTTCATTAATATCTTCCTGAGGTAAGAAGTATAGCTGTTTCACAGAAAAATAATGCAGTCAGACTGAGTTACTGTTCCAGTCCTCTTCACGTAATGACAAGTGTTTCTCTGGAGCTGGGAATTATAACCCAAAACCCTGCTTCACACTGTGCTCTTGTGTGCTTTCAGCTACCATGCATGACTTGCAGGAGTCAAAGTGTACAACAGGTTCTTTAGGTCAGTAATAATTACCCTGGCAGTTTAATTATTTGGTTTAGAAAATGCATGTGGTTTCTGCCATGTATACAGTGTGATTGTAATAGTTTGGGTGGCCTGCTTTTGCAAAAATGTAGAAGAAAGTAAGTGTTGTTGTTGTTGGGTTATGTTTATAAGAACTCAAGTATATGCCACTTAAACCACTTCTCTCCCACAGTGTTCTCCTCACTGAGTCTTGGCCTTCTTCCTGAACGCTCAGCTACTCTCATGGTCTATGATGATGTAGTCCAGATAGTCTCAGGATTTCAAGGTATGACATTTCTTGGAAGTCAGAAGTGAAATTTGAGGGTCTCTAAACAAAAAGCCTGATACTTTCTGAACTCTGTCCCATGGGTGAGACTGGTATTTCATGGGGAGTTCTTCTGATTTCCCCAAGGAATGTTCTTCTGTGGGATGGTTTTTCCAAACTGATTAATAGCTAAATTCATTCCTAACTGCTGTGATTAGGGAATTTGGGTTACTTGGTAATAAACAAGTTTGGACTTCAGTGTGCTATCTGAGAGCTAGGGGTGAAATTTATTTTGCTATCTGTTAAGTGTTTTGGTTCTTTTTTATATCTACCCTCATTTAGCTACCCTTACAGAAAATGTTTTCTGATGTTGTTATTGTCTAAGAAATTTGTCTGGTTTTGTTTATTGCTTCCTACTGTGAAGGCCTTAGAAATTTAGGGCATAGAAAAATTTCTCATATCAATTTTGTTGTATATCCTGTACAAACTTGCTTTTCTTAAGTACTTCCTGTGGACCCCTTATCAGACTATCTGCAAGCCCACGTGCTACAGAGTGAAATCCACTGTATTACAAGAGTAAAGTTTGACTCACCTTTTCATAAGGCCAAACGTAGAAGTTGAAGCAACAGTAGCATCAATAGGATGAATGGTGTGTTTCCTGAATTACATAGTAAAGAATAAAATGTTAATCTGACCTAGGGATCAGACCTGAGTTAGCCCAGTTGATGCAACAACTGAGGTAAGTCTGTTGATGTAAGAACAGAAGTTTTTAAAGATACCTTTAATGAGCCAAAACAAGGGACATCCTTCCTGTGAGCTTATTGTGCATAAGCTTTGTCCTACTCACGTGTATTATAACTAGCATCACTCCACCAGATAGTTAATAAACATGGAAATACTACCTTCAGTAATATTCTAAGAGAACCTTGTTTTATCTGAGAGAATGTAATACAGTTATGCCTTCCTGACACCTTTTTTTTTATAGTTAGAAAGCACCCAGATATACAATAGGCTTTTCATTAATGATAGCAGTAGATACAACCGGAGCTGAAAAAGCACTAAACAAATTAGGTGGCTGATGAAATGCTCAGAAGGAGCTTGAGAACAGCACAGCTGCCATGCAGACATTCTGCAATTTGAGAGCTGATACTATCTAATGGGGTAGATTAGATGAACAGTGAACTGTGTTAAACCACAAGGGATTCCATTAGACAAGACATGAAATGTTGTTTACCAACAGTATTCTACTAGCACACTGTATTAAATTCTCTTAATTCTTTTGTAAAAGTGCTAATATTATGCAGTTAACTTTAAAACAACAGTCTTTTCATATTTACAGCTTCCCTTCTTCAAATAAATGAAGGATGTTAAATGGCTAGAGGGACAATTTAACAACTGAGTGACACTCATAAATACTTCCCACATAATAATGCTCCCTTCAGTGAATTGATCCAGAGTGTCCCCTATATATATATAAATAAGAATAATGTTACTGGTTCTGCTGGTATAGCAGAGAAAGAGGATAAAGGAGGAAAATGATACCCCAAGTATTCTAAGGGTTGGGATTTGAACCCTCAGTCTTGTCCAGTAAAAACTATTCTATATAAGGGAACAGCCCACACTCCTTTTCTTGGGAATTCTCTTATAGTGAAACCTGAGTGAAGGACAGCCTAGACATTGTACTAAAATTTGAATAGAGCCTCTCTTGTCTTGATCCAAGGTCCTTGTGGCCTAGTTTTTCTCTGTTACTTCTCCAATTTATTTCCCAGTAACTTTGCACTGTTTCAAAAGAGCTGATCAGGAGTTACCTCAGTACAAAAATGAGAGCAAAACAGAACTCATTATACCCAGGAACAGACTGGGAACACTGGTGTTGGAAGCACCAGTCAAAGGGAAATAAAGGCCTGTCTGGTACAGTAAGTTACCAGTTGCTTCTGAATAATTAAGCAAGCAAGCAACTTACTATGCAATTGAGAGGTTTGTCTGAGTTGATGCAGCCAGCTTCATTTTCATGGTGGCATTACATTCCACTGCTCTGCTCTGTCAGTAATTGCAAGGGATGGAGCTTGCCAGCCACTGGGTCATTTAAGTTATTTAATACCAGCCCAGTGATCAGCTGAACTTCAGCATTCAGTGAATGGAAGCTGTATGGGTACCCTCTGTCTGCCTCTGACATATGAGCAATCAGAGCATGAACTGATGATACTTCAATGTTATTTTGCATAGATTGAAGCTCAAATGCCAGTAATGCCATGTGTCACGTATTCAGTGTGACGAGAGGTTCCCTAGAGGGACTCTTTGAGAGGGTTAGGTCTTCAGGTGTGTTCTAGCAAACTGGAGCTGACAGCCTTTGAATAGTGTGACTCAATGCAGGGCCAGTGTGTTGACAAGATGTTTAAAGAAGGTAAGATCAGTGCTCAGCAGTCTTTTACTTCATGGCACTCACCAAGTGGAGAGAGCTCACATGCCAGGTTTATACTTGAATGTGTTTGGATTTTGTTTGGGTTTTTTAAGTCAAAACTAGATATCATGGAATTGTGGAATACCAGGTTGGAAGGGACCTCAAGGATCATCTGGTCCAACCTTTCTAGGCAAAGCAGGACCTAGACTAGATGTCCCAGCATGCTGTCCAGATATCTTAAGTAGAAGCAGTAACAATCCACTCCCAGTGATAAGTGTTGACTTGTTGAAAACAAAGAGAGTATGGTTAGCACAAACCTTTCTCTGCATTTTACTACTTCCAGTTCCCCCAGTAAATCTATTCCTAAACATGTGCCCTCAAATCCTGTATGACCTCTGCTAAAGGAATACACTGGATTATCTTCTAGCAAGGTGATGAGAAAAGGCGGAAGTTTTGATAGCTGCTTCCCTCACAAGCCTTTCACTGGTAGGTCCCAGTATTCTGCCCCTTCGAAGGCTCTTGCCAGGTTTGGAGGGATCCAGCTGAGGCTAGAGTCAGGGTAAGTGGCAGGTGTGATATCAGTATCAAAGAGCTTGTTAACGTAGAGTGTGAATTAAGTACTCTGCACTGATTTACGGTAGGTATAAGTACTATCTACAGAGGAAGCTGTTTCTTCCACCTTAAAACTTGCATCTAAGTTTTCCTGCCAGGTTTGGGGCTCAGCCACAGGAATGCTTTGTGCTGCCTGTAGATTTCAAGAAACTAAGACTGACTTTCTGAGTCCTCCCTATCTAGTTAAAATTTGGAAGCTCAGTGCTCTCCCAGTGCTACAAAACAGCTATTTGTTAGTAGAAGACTGTAGATAGAGCCTTCACATAAGCTACAGCATTAGACACTCAACAGCAGTTACATTGGTTTTAATTCTTAATTAGTTCAGATCGTTGGAAACATGATACTGGGTCTTGGCAACTTGCATAATTCATCTTAACCAGAGATTCAGACTGCAGAAGGTCCTGCAATTTTACATTGAGCTGTTAGTGATAATCCTAATGCCAGTTTCTTTATTGTGTTTGGGTTTTTTTCTGTTTTGTTACTGTGAACGCTTATCCCTACTGGCTGTAGGAGCCTGCTCAGTAGTGCAGTCAGAGGTTCCCAACTACGTGAACAGATCTGTTCCCAAGGTATAGCAAACTACTGTGGTATTGCAGAGCACTCAGGAGAGAAATCTTCCCCAAGTTCATTGCAGTCAGTTTATTTAGTCTTTTATGTTGTTTTCTGTTCAAGCCTAGAAATTGGGTAGGGGAGATTTCTCCCTATTTCACGTGAGTGTTGTTTAATGCCTGTCTGAAACACTTGAGGATACTGCCAGTCCTGACAGCCTGCTGTAAATACTTACGTGTTTCAGAAATTGAAAAACTTGGTTTATATATAGCTTTTTCTTGCAGAATTACCAAAGACATGAGAGCTAAACAATGATCAGCCATTTGGAGATACTTGCGATTAGTGTTGGCCAATACAAAGTTTGTCCTGTGGAATTTTTGTGTTTTCTCATAGCTAGAGCTCATGCTAGAAAATAGTGCAAGAAAAGATTCCAGTCTCCTGGTTAATGACATTGGCAGTTACAGAGCTTTGGAGTTGGGAGTCAAACTCTTTAACATTTCTTGCAGTGAAGTTACATTTAACATTAAAGTGCTGGCAGAGGCTGATGGGGAAAAGAAGCAAAATTGTTTTGAGTTGATGTCTTTGAACTGCATAGTCAAATGTGAATTAAGAAAAAACCTGCTTGCCTCTTGGTTTTGTGCTGTGTGGGGAGTGTTCTGTGCGTATTCAAAATGAGCTCCAGAGAATACAATAGCTTTTGATTTAAAAATTAATTTGCATGTTGCACACACAAACTTGCAGATGGAGTCTTGCTGTGTGTTGCTGAACAGTGGTAATGGTGAGCATCCATTGAAAAAAGACTGTTGACTTCATAAACAGATTTAAATGAGACATGAAATGCCATAGCACATAAAACACTCTTAAATCATGTTGCAGCAAAGACCCCTCAATTAACACCTGGTGATCTTGAAAAAAACACTCAAACTGTACAACACAGAGGAAAAGAGAAATCTTAGATGCCAACTAATCTGGTTCTGTTTAGATGTGTTCTTTATGTGGGAAAATGTGGAAACTTTTCACCTAAGTTTTGTCAAGTGAATCTTTTTATCCAGTGATTTAAATGAAAAGCAATTGTTCTCTCAGCGCTAGAGATAGGTAACATGGCCAAAGCTTTGTAAAAATTAAATACAGAAATTAAACAAGTTAATTTGGACTACAGGTAGAATTGTCTCTTAGAAAACCACTTTCAAGAGTATAAACTACATTTAATTTGCTATTTCAGCAATTCAAGAAAAACAAAATATAAACAAATGTGGTGAACAGGATGCTTTTCTGTGCTTTCACATGCTCTACCTCTGAACTCAGTTTTAGTTTCAGTTATATACATTAAAATAAGCATGTAATGAAATTGGGAGGTGATCCGGGGGAAAAAACATAGTCAGAAAAGCCTCTGACATTAGGTGCATTAACAATTTTGCTTTGTAATACTTGTGGGAAAATAATGGCAAGTGCAAAATGAATGTAAAAATACTGTTTTCCCTCCTCTTTCATAATAGTCCTCTGATGTTTCTATCTTTCACAAACTATCACAATTTATAATAAAAAAAGAGTGTAAATGTGCTTCCATAAATGCGAAAACCTATGTATTCTGCCCACCTTGGATATCAAGTTGCTTCTAAATTTTTTTAGGTGCACGAACTCAGCCACAAGTTCACTTTCAGAGAAGATCTGTGAAATTACCAGAGAACACTAGCTACAGCGATTTGACAGCATATCTGACTGCAACCAGTTCACCCTGGGAAGTGGACAGTTTTCCTTATTTGCAGGGATTAGATGGAAATGGAACAGGTAACCCACTACTTTGTTTTTGCTCTGATTTCATATTGGTCCCGGGATTGACTTTTGACCATACAATTTTTTCCATTCCCCATTCCAGCAAACGTTCCTTAAAATTTGCGTGATGTGACAGGTTCAACTTCCCTACCAAACTGTTGTTCCAATAAGCAAGAGCGCAAGGTCTGCTGTCCCTTAAATGGGGCCACTGAATAGCAAGTGAAGTGAATAGCAAAGGTGAAGACTCTGGTCTTGGGAGATCAGAAAAGTTTGTTATGCTTGTAGTCTAGAGCTGAGTTTCCAAATGTGTTACACGTGCACATACAAGAATGGAAGTTAATGTGAAGGGACAAAAGGGAGTTTAACTTGATGCCACAGAATTCTTGTTCATTTTTTTTCTAAAAATAAATAAAATGCCTGTATATCAAGGATTCAGTACTCTGTTGTTTCAGCGAAGAGTTGTTTCAATGGCTTGGTTAATACTTTTGAATCTAGCTTCAGCCAAAAATGTGCAAATTCATCTTGCACCAAAGGGAAAGCAATGAAAATTCATAGTAGAAACACAACCACTGTTCAGTTCAAAGCTGTAATACATATTTATGACTGAGACTGCCTGTTAATCTTCTTCTACTTCTCATTTACTCTTAATTGAAATAATTGGTGTTGTGTAGGCTAGAGAAAAATAGAAGAATTCGGAACAGAACTCTTTAAATTCATAAAACACTGCTGGGAAAAGGAGAATAATGTTTTCTTTATGTTCCTGTTGATGTAGAAAGCAACAGTGGACTTGCAGTGCAGCAAGAGAGATTCAGACTAGTTATAAGGAAAACCTTGCTATGGTGGGAATAGTTTAAGCTTTAGAACCAATTGCTTGAGGGTGTTGGACAGAGATAGGCAATCACCTGTGAGAATGGCATAGGCGTAGTAGAGCCTGCTTTGAGCAGGCTGAATAACCCCTTGAGGTCCCTCCCTGCTGTTTCTCAGGATGCGTTTACTTGTGATGTGTTGACCTAGGTGACTGAATTCTAGATGATGTGTGTATATACTGAGCTTGCTATCTTTTCCCTAAAAAGGCAAAAAAAACCCAAACAAAAAAAAAAAGGGGTCAAAATAAACTTCCCTTTGTACGAATCTGAATATCTCCTTTTCTATTATGATTAGTAATGTCTGCTAGTTTACTCCAATACTTCTGTCTGCTCCAGGGAGTACATCTCATCCTATCTCATTCTCTCTCTCTGTTATTTCCCTATTCTCATCTTCAACCGTCAGTCTTATCTGGCCCTTCATACTCAGACATGATCAAATATCTCTTTATCTCTTTTTTAAAATGAAGAAATGCACTTGATCTCATTTGTCTATCTCCTTCTTCATCTTCTTCCTTTTTATCTCTAAACCCACTGAACAAAGTGTTAACAATGTGTGTGGGATTCCTCTTTCCCAAGCCTTTCCTTAGTACTCAGCAACTCAACTTCCCACCCTTGCATTATTTAGTGAAAACAGGTCTTGCCAAGTTTTCAGATGATCACTCTTCTGAGAATTACATAGAATCATAGGATAGTTAGGGTTGGAAAGAACCTTAAGATTATCTATTTTCAGCCCCCTTGCCATGGGCAGGGACACTTCACACTAAACCATGTCACCCAAGGCTCTGGCCAACCTTGTCTTGAACACCACCAGACAGCCAGGATATCATCTTTCTCCTGTTTTGCCTCCTACAAAAACGGGTGAACACACCCTTGGATTTTTAGTGTTGTGTTCGCTTGCATGGCAGAACATTTTCTACTTGAGCATGGGGCCCTGGATTTGACTGTTACTAGCCTTCAAGTAAAAGTATGTCACAGAAGACCAAAATGACTGGCAGATGGGGTTTAAGAGACTTAGAAGAGCTATGTTTTCTGAATGCTGTAGTATTAGTATTCAGTGTGATATAATACAGACTACAGATACAATATATTTGCATATGCACTGTAGTATAGGTGAAATGTTCTCCATTTTTGTTACAAGTTTCTCCTCCTGTGGAAAGATGAAACTTTAAAATCCTAAACTTGGGTTGACTTGCTTTCCTTCATCTGCAAGTGACTCGGTGAAGATTTCACCTGAAAAGCTTCTGTAGAAATAAAAAATGAAATCACCACTTGCTGCGGTAATTTGAATATTTGTCTTCTCAAAAGGAAACTATGTAAAACTTCTAGAATTCTAAAAAAACCTCAGCTTTTACGTGCATGGGAAGTTTTGGAGTGTTCCTGAGCGCTGCTCCGTCTTCCCTGTCTCTCACCTCACTTCCCCACCCAGTTACTCCTGTGTTCTTTCACAGTTCTACATGTCTGTAGGGTTTTGGAGAGGTCCTCCCATTTGTTTCAGTGAGCTCAGTTCTCTGACTAGTATTCATCCAGAGTGACTTTACAGTTGTTTTAACTAAAACCCATTATCTATGAGTTCAACAGTTTCCACTAAATCCCAACTGAGTGTTGAATATGGAGCAGTGAAAATTCATTGCATGAATCAGCATGTTCCAAGCATAAAAATTCCGAGAATTTAGCTGCATGTAGTGACAAGCCTGTATAGTATTAGCTTATTGTTTGTATTAATCACCAGTTGAACAGATTGGTTTCACAATATCTTGTCCTTTTAACTAAGGTAAACAAAACTTGCCATCAGCTGCAGCAGTGGACAAAGCTGGCTAATAATCATTACTCCTGCTGGGTTTGTAGGCTGTTTTATGAAGAGTCGAGTCTAAATCGTAGTGGATTTTCCTTTGATTATTTTTAGAGCTCTTTTCAGGTCACCAGAAGTCAAAAATGACAAGAAAGAAATGAAAGCTGACATTTATTGAAGTTCATTCCCATTTAATCTGTGCATGTGCTTATCATTCTTATAGCATGTGAGAATTTCATAAGCATTGATTTTAATTTACCTTTACAACAGAAAAGACAAAGATTTGTCTTTTTAATGAGCATTTACATATTGTGCAAGGTGGAAAACTGAAGGATTATTTCTTCTTGCAGAGGTCAATGGATTTCAGAAATTTCTTCCATTTTGTAATATAACTTGTTCAACCCAGCATTGAGGAAAAAGCACCAGTGCAAGACAACACAGAGCAAAGTCAGTACATCTTAAGTAAAAAAGATGCAAAGTCAGAATGTTTTTTCTGGGGATGAAAAATCATATTTACAGGTGTTAGGCAGATATGCTTTATCAAGACAGTAATGAAAGAGAAATTCAAGACATTTGATATCTAAAAATAAGTAAAGTAAAATATATAATTTAAGCTTAAATATTAATCTTAGTTCAGATACCTAAGATCTGAAGTTGCACATTTTGTCATTAGGAATTTGTATATGCCAGAACTTAGGTTATGATACTAAATACCAGGAATTTATTTCTCTGATACAGCCTAAGAAACTTAGTGGCTCAAGTCCAGTGACCTGGGGACAAGCATCAATCTGACATAAGTTATAGGTGCATGACAGAAGCAGTGGATCGAACAATCGGGAATAAAGGAACAACTTTTCCCCCACCAGTTCCCTCCTCTATTTCTATTTTATATTCTAAGGCTGTAAGGGGATGATACTGTGCACCACTGGAACCTGTAATAGACAAATGCCTGGGTAAGCTGGCAGCCTTGCCCTCTCTCTTAACTGAATTTCCAAACCTTTTATCTGTTTTTTTCTCCGTTAGCTCTGTGGCTTTCTTATATGGCCATCTTCAGAGTGCCTGTTTTATCAGCACTTTTAATTTCTCTGGAAGACATGCTTCTGCCCTGCCATTCACAGTAGATCAAAGCAGCGTGCATGCCCCTTGCATGTCAGCTGTGCAGCAGTGACACTTGCCTTGGAATCTGGAAAAATGTGCGTCAGAGTAGATGCTATAGTAAATAAGCCACATGCTGGTTATTTTCCATGTCTTTAGTTTGGCAATTCTTGCAAAATCCAAAGAATTTGAAAATTTTGAGGAGTTTTGTCTTTTTCCTTTCTCTTTGCCACTTTCCCAACATTTCCTTTCTCTTTGCCACTTTCCCAACACTTTCCCACCCCTTTCCTGGTGATGTCTTAACTTTGGTGAGCTGTTACTCAGAGATACCAAATTTAAAAGACATTCCTTAAGACTTACTGTTAGGAGAAATCATAAAAGTCTTAATGCTTTCCCTTCATTCTCTCAAATGTACTCATCCTAGTGAACAGTCACTTGAGATAATGCATGTTCCTGAGGGTACTGCGTGTCTCAGTGTTACAGGTAGTGTACCACTGCGGGGTGTCAGTGTGCTCTTACAGGCAGTTTATGCTGATGTAAGGCACCAGAATCTCAGGAAGGACAGTACCCCGTGCTCTGCCAACCAGGCACCCCTGCTACTTCTGTCACATTAGCCCCACAGCAGGATGACCAGCTGCACAACTCCAGATTAGCATGAAGGAGGTTGCAGGACTGCTGCTCTTGGCAGCACTAGGGACCTTTAAAACTGGAAGCTCCGTCTCTTCAGATTTAAACTACTACCACTATTGCTTAGTTTCAGTTCTCTTTGATTCTAAACTTCAAGCTTTTCTCCTCTGAATGCATGTATGTATATACCCCGAATACATGTGTGTGTGTATATACATATATATGGTATTTTTCCCTGTCATTGATTAATTTGGTTAAATGGCTGAAGGGTTATAATCCTTTTTTTAAGTAGTGTTATCATGAAGTAACATCCATTGGCATGCAGTTTAAACATAAACAGTAATTATTATTACCTTACATAGGTAAGAAGCTAACACTGTGTATCCTAATAATCCCTTTAGCTTGGTTTATTTCAGTGAAAGGCCAAAGGAAACCCGTCCTGGCATTCATAAACATATGCCTGATCATCATTGTAGTTTCACTGCGTGTTTGGCTATGTGTTAGTTACAATATGGACACGTGAGGCTATAATAAAGGCTTGTGAGATTAATTTTTTTTGCCATGATTATCACTGTGATACTCATATATTTATTTAAGATGAATTAAAATATATGCAGGAGATTTTTTCAGTGTAGTTTTCTTCACAGTTTTCCAAAATTAAGTGAAAAATACAGAAGCATGGAAGTCTGTGTTGTGAATTTTGTAAGGTGGGGAGGATTACTTCCACCGTCCCTAGAGGAAGTATGCTGGTGTAATACTGCAGTTTTGGACACCATGGGCGTAAACTCTAGGAAATTCTGTGGTCACAATATTCATTCATTCTCTTGGTAGGAAACAGCACTAGGTATGACCTCACCCCTGTCACTGCAGTCAGCGTTCATCTCCTCAACAGCGATGGGACTCCAATCCCTGTGAATGGCCCCATCTATGTAACAGTGCCTCTGCCAACAAACAGCAACCTGAAGCACAATGCACACGTTCCAGCGTGGAGGTTTGACCAAAAATTTGGTAGGTAACATCTCATTGGGATTCCCTGGATGGCTTCATTTGCCTGAAACAAATCTCTTGCTGCATTTATTATGTTAACATAGTATGGTCATATAAGCATACAGAAAACTGTTTTCTGTCTAAAAGAAGACTGAGTTTTATTCATCAAGTAATACATAGTATATATGCAAATATACTTGAGTAGCATTGTGTGCCACTTCTAGACAGAATTTTTTGCGAATGTACCATTTTTGCAATTATTGAATATTTTATGTAAAAACTATCTTGAAAGAACTTGATTTCACCCACAGACAGAGAAGTAGGAAGACATATTTGCTACAGCATTGAATTGGAAGCCTGGAGAAATGGAAACTAGCCTTATCTTTGCTAGCAGCCAGCTATCTGACCTTTGATCTGTCTCTTGTCTGTAGCTCAGTTTCCTGCCTGTCAGATAGGGAACTTTTGTAAATCACTTTAAGATTGACTACTACATTAAAGAAGGAAAGTACATATAAATGATTCAAAATTAAAAAAAATAAGGCAAGCAAAATTAATAAAATATTTTTGAAAGGACCGAGTGAGTAATACGAGCTGCAAAATGCAGTCAGTGTTCTACGCTTTAGGATAATGTTTCCTATTGTGAACAGGACATTTTCCAGAAATACATGGTTTAGGCTCCCTATTTCTGTTTGTCTGTTTTTTCGTTGCTAGCTGGTATACCATGCTGGCCATCTTTACACCTTTTAAGTGTAAAGGATTAAGGGGTGCATAAGTCTTTTCTGGTGGTTCCCCTTCAGTTAATTGCACTGCATCTTCTGAAATATGCACCAGATGGTTGTTAAGAAAAAGAAGTGAAAAAAAGAAGAATGAAAGGTGAGCAAGATAGATGCTGTGAGGAAAAGAAGAAAAAGGAGCCAGAAATGTGGATCTGTATAGACAATTGGTGGGATTTTTGTCCCTGCAAGGCAAATGTTTTGAGCCAGTGTACGATGACATCCAAAAGTAGAGCAACAAGCATGAAACCAGTGTTTTGGTGGAAGGGAGGGGAGGGAGGATGAGAGAGGTGAAGAGGGAAACATTTTTTGCTTCCTTCCTGACTCTGTTCACTGAAAAAGGTGATGTATTTTCAAACAGCATGCTATAAGCCTTTTGTCAGAAGTTGGCTGTATTAGAGCATAAAACAGTGGGATTTAATAAAGAATAAATTTGAATATGATATAAAATTGAGTAATAGAAAAAAAGAGTGCAATGAATGGATTTAGCATTTCCCGTAACTGTGGAAATGGCATTTCTCTGGTCATGCTCTCACACTAAGTTTCACTGCATTCTTCCTGAAACTGATTTTAATTTGTGAATCTATAAACTATTTTATTTTCCCTTGTTCAGAAAAAGACAGGGAAGACTGACTCACGTTTACTTTCTCCACAAAAAGCCGTCCATCCCCAGTCCTTCCTGTCAGCTGTGTTATAGCTGCAGACTGCTTCATTGCTAGTTACTCACTTCCAGTAAAATGGTTCTGATTTTGATTATGGAGCTTTCTCATTTATGGCCAAATTTCCGTGCCCCTGTCGTGGGGCCACAAAAGCCTTAGTATGGAAAATGATTTTTACTCTTGCATATAAAGAGCTATTTACCCTTTTGTGTGCAGTATATATTAGTAAAGAGCAGTATGGGTTAGTTAATTAGTGTTGCAGGCTTGAGGCTCCCAATCTTGAGACAAATCCAGCCTTGTTTGATTCATGACAAACTGCTGGAGCACTTCTGTTACTGGAAAGCAAAGTTTTGAGGACCACTAAACAAAATGTGTCTTTGTTGGGCCACTTAGCTTCACAAAGCCATGGAGAGGAAGGTATTGAAGATGCTATGCTTAGGCTCCAGTTCACACTTCAGCTGAAGCAAGCATCTTTCCATGCAACCAAAGATGTTGAACAAAGACGCATTTAAGCCCTGACTGCATCATGCCAGTTCTAGTAGAATTTTGGCCATGTCCCAGCCAATTTATATTAAAGTAGCCTAATTTAATAGGTACAGCAGCCATTCTGTTTGTGCAGGCTGCATGAGCACTCTAAGGGCTGTCAAACTAGCTATATGTAAAGTAAACATGGTGTTACCCTGTCATTCCCCATTCCTGTTGTGCTTGGACTGTAAAGGGAGGAGGATGGATGATGACTGGGATGGCTCCATGCTGTAGAAATACTTAACTGGCAAATAAGTTACAGTAACACATTTGCACTGCCGGATCTGTGCCTTGTTAGGAGAGGACACCTAACCTCATTATTCTGATTGTCTTTCATTTCAGGAGCTGCTTTTTTCAGTGATCGTTCTGTTGGAATCTCTCCTTAATAGATTTTCAGTGGATAAAATTTTCACTCTTGTATCTGAAAATTGAGTAAATGCCAGAGATAGGGAACTGTAACTGTATTACCAGGCAATAGTGCAGTGCTTCTCTCTAGCATACTAGAGTACAGTGGGAGCTTGTTCGTGCAAGCCATTGTTTTTGTTTAGAATCCATGTGGTTGTCATCATTACTGCATGAAGTATAATTTCTGCTCTAAAAAGCAAAGTTACTTTTCACTTTTAGAGGAGAAAGTGGAGAAGGGACAGAAATACCACGATTATGTTTTAAACCTTAGAATCTCATGCATTTTGCTGATCTCATGATGTACTAATATAAACCCAGTGGCGTCTGATTGAAAGTGCAGAGATTTTTATAGTTTCTACAGAAATTAGGCATATTAGCATAATATAGCAGCCAAAAATAATTAATGGCTTTTTAGAATGTTTACTGTAAACAATCTGTATTTTCATGACTACAGTTTCCGTCCTTGAGAGAAGGGGGAGAAGCAGCATAGCCTACTTAGGGCTGAGGGTGGTTCCATTGACACTGATGAAACACACAGCCAGAAAAAGCAGGCTGACATCAAAATAAGACAATCTGCTACATCTATTTTATGCTGTTCCAAATGAGATTTTCCATTGCAAAACAAACTTGCTGCTCTACGTGCACAGCAAGCAAATTAAAGCAGTAATACCTTTTTGAATAATTAATAAAATGAAGAGCATCTAGCTATGCCTGGAAGAAGTTTTAGGGTAAAGGAATATGTCTAGCCTTGTTCTTGTGATGGAGATGCATTCCATCACTTTTCTGTACAGCATTTCTTAGTGTTGGTAATAATAAGCACAGCTGCATTGATGTTCTGGAGGTGCATACTCTAAAATGTATCTTAATCATTCCCTGCTGTTGACATATCCATATCTCTTGTGTTTCACGCTACTGTAGGAGAGTAGTTTTATTTCATAGTGCACACTTAAAGGTTTGAACAAGAAGAGATAGGGTTCTTGTTTTTATAAATCAGGATTGCTCAGTGTGGTTTTCTGGGTTGTTGGCTTTTTTTCTTTCCCAAGTGTTGTCTTTTTTTCTTCTCTTCTCAAAATATGAAGGGATGGAAAACTTTTTTCTTCTTTATCCATAAACAGATGGTTGGGATCATGACTTCCTCCCTCTGTATTTGCCTTGATGTCAGCAGGATTTACAGCAATGAAATTAATCTCTCTATTCTTGGACACCAGATTTCTGTCGAAGACTTCTTTCTAGCCTTGTCCTCTTCAGTCAGAAATGAATACTACAGATCCCAGTAGGAAGGAAACTTTGTACCTCCTGTATCATTTCCAGCTCTCACCAGCTGGGCTGAATAACACAGCGCTTGCTTAGCTGTATTCTCCTCAGCCCCCATTTAAATGGCTTGTGCTTTATGTTAAGGTATCTGGTTTTTGTTGGATTCAGTGAGTAAAACTGTAAGAGTTCTTAAAATGGAGTTCTCCATTTTAAGTCTTCAGTTTCATCCCATGTGATACAGAGGCATTATACTGCACCTAGACCTCTAGAACCACATCTAGAGCTGTATGAAGGACTTTAAAATAATACCAAATATTCCAGTACGCATAATACGGAAATGGGATTTATTCTTCAGTGGCAATATCAATGTATCTGCTAGTTTATTAATTCCACCCAATAACAGGAAAATATTTTCAACACTATTTTTACGTTGTGGGGCAAAGGACTCTGGAGTGAAGGGGTTAAACCTACACTCCTTTGCTCCTCCTCCTTAAAATGTGTTATTTCTTGTGCACTATGGGTAAACGAAGTACCGTTTGTCTGCTCTTCCTCCTCTGCGAACACTTGGTGTACATCTTTGACATGACCTTGTTGTCTTTAAATTACTAGCTTCTTTGCAGAGCACGATGTTTCCCCAGTGCCTGAAATCTCAACCATGTATTAATGCAAAGTGATGGCAGAATACAGAGAAGAGTATCTTGGGGAGCTCTTTTTATAGCTTTGTAAAGCACAATAGTTTATGTACTCTGCTGTGCTTGGTCAGTGCTTTCTGACTGCATTTAATGCCATAATAGATTTCTAAATACATTTCAGAGTCTGGTACTTGCTTTTTCAGGGTGATGTCCTGCCTTTGGCGGTAAAATTTCCATTTATTTTTGTAGAGTCAGAATTTCCTGATGTTCTTTACTCAGCAAAATGAAGATAATGTTTTCTGTGTTCAGAAGAAGCCATGAGGGTATACTTAATGCACAAACAGTATCAGCGCCTACTTAAACTTGACTGCAGTATGGTTTTGCTGTGTTTCATGGAGATGAAATGATGCTTGGTTTTTGTTCATAGGGAGAAGGCAACAGCTACTGTCAGGCAGAAGATGTAAGTGGATTTCTGTTCACTTACCTGTCTAGTTCACTGCACATGTTTTGTAAATAACATGGTTTGTAAAAATCTGGTTGCAGATTCCCATGTGGTAGCAGAGATCTACCCAAAGACAAGACTGACTGACATTTTCGTAGTTTAAAAGTAAAAATCATTCCCTTTTGCTATGAATTCTGTTAATTTCTGATTGCAGACATACACTGCATAACACAAACTAATCATTTAACAAAAGTTTCTGTTGTCTGTTACTTGATAAGACACTGGGTACAAGTACATGCCTCTTTGAATTTAATACAGTCAGATCCAGAACATTTGGTTCTAGCTCAGATTCACCGGTAATACAGAGATGTATTTGCAGATTGCAAGGAGAAATCCAAGTTTTCACTAAGTTCATAGCTACACTATTTCTGTGCTTTACAAATCCCTTGACAATTTGATTTTGACCTCTTTTTCTATCTCAGCTGTGCAGGTTAAATTATTCTTAAAGACTAAATACACCAAGGAATACAGATTTTTAACTAACTGCTCTCAAAGAATTTCATATTTTGTGTGTTGCCATAGAAATGGCAGCTACCAAACCCAGCTTTTTACCATTTGCGATGTCTGCATAATAGGTGCAGATATAATTGCAGAGTAGTAGACAGACCTCAGTATTGAAAGGAAAAGAAGCTCTTCCTCTGATGCTTCACAGTGTAGCTCATTGAGGTATGTTCTCATTATCATGATCCCTGTGGAGAGGTGTAGTGGATCACAGGATGCAGTTGTGCTCGTTTATTGATATGTATGTTGGTTTTAAAATGGATGTTGTGACTTAGACATGTGAAAGTGATGTGAATGGATTGTTTGATCCTCTGCTCACCTCATATACCATGTGAGTTGCATTTGTGGTAAAGCAGGTATGGTATGGCATAGCATGCTGGTGGAGCTTAAGAGGATGTTCAAGGAATCAGGTTGGTGCCAAAGCTTAGTGATAAATGCAAATACTTTACTATTATGTCTCTAATGAAACATAGTGTGGCTTCTGGGAACAGGTTTTAGTAACAGACTATATGCTGCATCATGTAGATGGCCCTGTAGCTCCACCTACAGAAGACATGCAGTAGAAGGTGGAAAGAGGTGGATGTGGAAATTTCAAAAGTGGAGATTTAAAGGCTCTTGTGCTTGTGCAGCTGCTTGGGCTGGAAAGGACTTGGAGATTGGTGGAGTGCATAGAGCAGGGGTGTGAAGTGTCTGGGATGGAGCTGGAAGAGGCTGAGGAGGACCTGGGACAACCTTCCTCTATGGCCTTGGGATGGCAGATCAGATCTTAAGTGTGCGTCTGCTTCTGCTTCCAGCTTGAAAAATAGAAACTGAATGTGAGCGTGATGTGAGGCTGACTGAAGGAAAAGGCATGCCATGTTTTGAACTGCTTTGAGCTTTTATTTATTACTTGTTCTAACAATTTTGTCAATAATTGATTGAATGTGGTTAATAATGTGATAAAGTAAATATTAAAGGTAATATCTTTCATGTACACCAGTAACTAGGGATGGTGGTCTAGCAAGCATAGCTAAGTTTTCCCTTTTGAAATAAAACTATTAGCCAGTAATTATGTATGGAAGTCATTTCTTTTACTAGATCTCTTCTGTTCTGGCTTTCTGGAAAGAAATGCTGAGGGGACTGAAGCAGTGCAAGCAGTTCTGTGGACAATGTGCTCTGCCTTCTGCCCTGACATAATTAAACTTATGAAATAATGAAACTGTCGTGTTCTTTTGTTCTTTACTTGACAGGTGATTTAAGGGGAAAAATGAGTAGAGATGGCAAAAATTACAGAGCTTCTCAGACAGTAGGAACAAATTGAACAGTTAGACATCCTTGCAAATATCTTCAAGGTATGATGTTGAAAACATTTCCATTACAGCGCACCAAATAGTGGTGGTGCTGCTCGAACAGTAGCAGGATTCAGCCCTGGAAGGCTTGTGTAACAAATTCTGTGAGAGTGGCAGAATAATGAAGGTATGAGCTCAGAGCAGGGACATGTATTTTTTTTTATGTTGCCTAGCAACTCCAAAGCCAAAATTGTAATATTAAATACTGTGAATTTTTAAACCCCTGTGTATTGGGGGAGGGTAGGAGGAGAGTAATCTCTACCAATATTCAAGAAGGAATTTTTTAGCTTCCAATTCCAGCAGCTTTTTGCTTTCTAGAAAATGAACAAAGGTAAAACAAAAAAAAAAGCCAAAACTATCCTTCTGTAGTAAAACTTCCTGTGCTGATGGAGATTAGAGATGGTTTTCGATTGGAAGAAGAAATCTGATAAGCAGCTTTCAGCTAGTAGAATGAAAAGCTGCATTTTATGTATGTCAGAACATGCTTTAGGAAGTTATTTTCACAAACTTGCCCTTGATTAACCTCCATAACAACATTGCCATTTGAAGTGTCTAAATCAATTACTTCTGGAAATACTGTGAGTATGTTTTGAATATCCTTTGCTGTCCCACGCCCTGTTTAACAACCTGCCTCATTCCTTTTGACACGTTTATCTCTGTTTGACTGTGAAACTGCCCAAGCAAGGGGCAGCGGTAATCTTACAAGACATCATAAACAGCATAGAAAAGATCCATGCTGAAAGAAAAGCACTTCCCATTATATTTATTTAAAACATCTGTGCTATTTAATTGTACAGTTTAAAGTATCTTTCTTTTCTTTCCAAAACTCCTTTGTCCAGGGAAGATAATCTTGTGAATAAAAACAAATTCATATAATGGGATTATGCTTAATTTGCTCTCTGGCTAATTAAATCCTCTTATTTGTCAAACCTATTGGGTGGAAGTAATTTATGCTGTAAATAGCACAGTTTTGGTTCCCAGTTTGAGCAGGATCGGATCGTGCTATTGCCACTTAAAAGAAACAAAATAAAAAGCAACCAGTGGATCAGTGGAAGAGCTTCTTACCAAAAGCTCACATGTAAAAGTAATCCATGGAAAAAAACACCACAGCTTCCATATATTTAAACACTAGCAATATTTAGACTTTATGACTGTCCTTAGGGGAAGCAGCTGGCTACAGCACGCTCCTCTGACAGTCATTTACCAGAACTGTTTTGCTCAGTGATAGGAAGAAGTCACAGTCACAGTCAAAGTCAACAGAAATCACTGCAGCAGTAATGATCTGGGAGGCTCTGAAACGGTCAGCTTGGAAAGTTCAACGTGAAGTAAGCACCATTGTACATCTTCCCAGAGAGTCGTGCTGTGTGCTGGGGCGCCAGCATGCAAACTTCCCTTAAAGCCAGCACACCAATAGGAGTCACACGCGTGTCTCTAGAGTAGGTGGCCTGGTGTGGCAATCCTGCCTGAATGAAGTGGTGGTCCTGCTTCATGTAGGCCAGCCAGTGAGAGGTTTGCCATTTGCTTGAGCTGGAGCAGCACAAGATTGTCAGCATGCAGAGTCACACACATGGAAGCCAGAGAGATGTACGATTCCCTGGATTTCACCACAGATTAAATTAAAATAATAAGGTCTAGCTTTAAAATATGGAAGCAATGTCTTATTCAAAGGCATCATGCTACAAAAGCAGATACATTCATGCTGCCTGGATCCAGCAAGCTGCCTCATTGAATAGTTAGTGTCTTTGAAGACAACAGGATGTCTCTTTTCTTGGTAGACTGGCCATGCGTGTAGTAACCTGATTGTGCAGGGAAATAGTCTAGAATAGCTATTTTATGATGGCTTCTCTGCAGTAGCTGCCCACCTGGACACCCTCCTTGCTGAAAGTGTGGTTTCTCAATCTGATCTAAAAGTAAACTAGATCAAATTACAAAAAGACATTTTTAGTGCAGAATGTGTGTTGAAACAAAGATTTAATGTGCAAACCTTTTGCTGTTAAATTTACTTGTAACCCTCTCTTGCCCCCCATTGGCAAGTCCTAAAAGCTGCCTGAGATAAATAAGCATGTCGTCAAAGTCACTGCAAAGCATTAAGATGCTTCTCTGTAGCAGAATTTATTTCTCCTGCTCTGCTGAAATCTTCAAGTTGTCTCTGATATTTGTGTATTTTTGCAGCCAGATGGAGCTCGACTTTCTTTATCTGATTGTTTTTTGATTTGCATTTCTTTTAAAGTACTCTCATTTTTATATCCTTTGTCGTGTCAGTGATGGTAGTTCTCATACCTTGGTTTTAAGTTCTGTATAGGAAGAAGTGCTGGATAGCTGTTTCATAAGCTTTTCTTAAAGTTTGTTAAATGACACCATTTATTTGAAAAGGTCAGTAACACTAAATACAATTTTAGTGAGGAAAGAGTTAAGAAACTTTTTGGTTCTACCCGTGCCATTAGTTTGAGCCAGGAGACAGCTCCCCTGACTTGAATCCTGGATCAGCATGTTGGCTCCACTGAGCAGCAATAGAGGAAAAAGAGGAAGAGAAATGTAAAAGTGATCTATAAGCAAGAATTTCTCTATATATAGAAGTTTTCCATGGAGCACCAGACGCTCCTTAGAATTAATGGCAAACTGTCCCAAATCATGCAGTGCTTACAAACTATACTGAACTTGCTGTTTCTGCTCCAGAGATGCATTGACAAGTTTTCTTTGTTAAGTACACAGTCAATCTTGAACAAAAATTACCAGTTCTATTACATCAATTATCTGTACTGCTTTTTATTTATAATCCTGTATTGCTTGTTACTTAACAATTATTGCACATCATGTATAAAACTTTGTAAGCAATGAAACCAGTTGATTGAGCTGCCTTGGGCAGGGGGAGGAAGTAGATGTTATGGGATATTTGGAGAATAATGAATTAAATGATCATAACACAGCCATGCAGGGAGGTAAGATCTCTCTTCCCTCCTAAATCCTTATGCTTAGTTCTGCAGTTGTAATCCTGCCTGCACAGAACAAAATGAATGCTGCTTGCCCTTACTCCATTTGCAGGCTAGTGGATAGGAAAGGACCGAAAAAGTCCTTTACTCCTTGCCCCTCAGTCTCCTCCCTTGCTTACAAGAGCAGGTATGTGAGGACACAAAGGATAAGCAAACAGGAAGACATCTTGTTTCACCCTGCAAGGAAGAATCTGGGGCAGGATAGGGAATTCATTCTTGAGGCTGCACAGCGATGAAGTCTTGCTTACTCAAGGCAGCTTGAAACACTAGTAGCAATGGCCAGAAAGTACAATGTGGTTGAGTTTTGCTTGGTAGAAGGTCCAGCATTAGTTACTAAAGCAAGGCATTGTATGTAGTGAGCTACAAGAACGCTCCTTGGTGTTTAGTGGTAGTTGAAAAACAGCCAGGATATTAGAAACTATAAAGTATGAAATATGAGAGAGACTTGGAAATGTTGCAATGGATTTGGAGAATACCAAAGGCATTATCAGTTCCCTCCAGTAATACTATGTTGGCTTACAGCTATATGGTCACATAAGAAACAGTACAGGACTTTGCATTTCAACTGTTTCCACTCAAACCTGTTTTGCCACTGCTATTCTGAAGGATGGAGTTCTTTATTCTCATTATCCCGTCATGTGGGAGGATGCTGTGTTTTATCAGTAGACTATTGGTAAGATATGGTAAAAGTATAAGAGGAGAGTTTATCCAACTAAAATGTTGGACCAAGAAGGTCTTAAAAAAGGCAGTTGATGATGTGTACTCATGGTTCCCAGGAACCCACACTTAGTGTTGTCCTGATGAAAGAACTTGGGAGAGTGCCATTTAAAAAGTAGTTCTTGTCTAGCAGTCATCACATACTGATGTGTAGGGTATCGTCAACGAAAGTTCCATTACAGTATCAGATATATTTGTTAGTCTTTTGAAGTTCTTCCCTGTCTATAAGAGGGAATTACATTTTTCCCTAGTGTTATACAGACCCATACATTTTCTTGTGTATATCCAGTGGTTAGCAAAAAAGGATGACCTAAAAGAGCGGAAGACAAGCATGAAACCTGACTTGATCATGTGCAGTAGATAACTTGTTTGCTTCCATTGCAAATACAGGGATTCCTTCATTGCTAAAATATGAGCTATCTGAGTTGCTGCTTGTTTGGCAGAATGGCAGCTGAGCTCAGCGATAAGAGTTCAGCCTCTGTTAGCATCTTCATGGCTGCATTATGCGAGTAGAGTATTACTGAGCAGGAGGCTTTTAAAGAGCCATTAGGAGGATTTTGTTCGTTAGAGTGCAATGCAATGTGAATAACGCAAGCTGAACACAAGTTCCCCCTAGTGAGGGAATCAGTAATAGTTTCTGCTCAGGGAGGTAGCTATAGACTGCAAAGGTAATGAACTTTGCTACGTTACATACGTGTTCTTCTTGTTTGTAAATTTAAAGGGCTTAGTATGGGAAGCATGATGAATTCATTACCCAGGTCCTTCCATTCTTCTGTTTTTAATCAGCACTTTTATATCTCTTTTAGTCTTCAGAGTTTTGTTTCACATTGTCGCGTATTTGAATAGTTGGTGCACAATCTCGTTGTCTAGAACTTGCAGAAAAAGATTACAAAGTTTAAGCTTACATGAGTTTTCTTACAAATAACTTTTTAGAAGCAGATTCTGACCCTATGGGCTATTTCTCACCTTGTGGTTCAGGGCTATTAGTATGACATCTTCCCAAAAAGTGTGTGGGTAGAAAATTTGAGGGGATAGTTGGCCATCCTAGTGGAGAAAATGAATCTACTTTTCCTAGGTTTTCCAGAACCTTCACACATAACTGTGGATTATCCTGTTCTATTCTGTGTGTTCTGATATGACAGCTATGGATGCCATATATGCAGATCTGTACAGATTTTGGTCCTTTTGGTACTGTGAATTAAAATCACTTGTCTTGTGTGACTTTCTTTATGAAATAGCAGATTATAGCTATCCTGTACAGACTGGAAACAATTAGAAAGCTGAAAATTACATCAGTAATTCCTTTCCCCTGTTGCCCACAAAATCAGTTTGGTTGCAAATACAAAGTCGCTGTCTGGCAATATTAGTCACCTAGATCTAGAAATCCTCTCAAATGAGTGTTTTTCTAAACCTTTCACTGTATTACAGAATCATCTAGGCTGAAAAACACCTTTAAGATCATCAAGTCCAACCATTACCCCAAGACTGCCAAGTCCATGACTAAGCCATGTCACTGAGGCCCTCATCTAAATGGTTTTTGAGCACTTCCAAGGGACGGTGATTCCACCACTGCCCTGGACAGCCTGTTCCAATGCCCGAGCACCCTCTCAGTGAAGAAATTTTTCCTAATATCCAGTCTAAACCTCCCCTGGCACATCTTGTGGCTGTTAATTCTTGTCCTATCGCTTGTTACTTGGGAAAAGACTGACTGCCACCCCCCACCACTACAACCTCCTTTCAGGTAGTTGTAGAGAGTGATAAGGTCCCCCCCTTCTCCAGACTTAACAACAGACATAAACAATATGTAGATGTGGGGTTTTTTAGCCAAAGATGGTGGACTTTAAGGGTGTGCTTACGTAGGACAAACCAGTAGTAGCAAGAAAATAAATACTTAGGAAAGTCATTCTGATATGTACAGAGTTTGCACAGATGAATAATCTAAGGAATACAGAGTAAATAATCAGGATCTTAGAGGTATTAAAAAGCCCAAAACAATAGTAGCATCTTTTCTGCATGCTGTGCATTCACTGCTAAGTGTTAACATGACTGTAATTCACAAATGCTCGCTCTTAGTCCTAAGTGACATCTGATAAAAAGCACTGTTTAAGGAATTACATGCCAGAAACTGTTTGAAGGAAAGGGATTCACAAGTACAGGATGCAGCTTGCCTTTACAGTGAGCAGCTGGAGTAAGGGGAATGCACAAAAATAGAGAGCTGTGCTACAGAAGTGCAGAGGGATTTATCCCTTCTTTGTATACAGATCAGCTGTACCCGTAGTAGCCACCGAAGTGAAGAAACCTCTTTAGTGAGTTAATGCTCTGTGTTAGCACCCACTGGAGATGCCAAACCAGGACTGCAGCTTCAGAAACTGCTTGGTGTCAGAGGTGGCTTCCCAGTGACTGCTCTCAGTGTCCAGGCCAGCAATTCTGTGTTTCTTTTAAAGACAGTACATATGGGAGCAGTCTGCAAGTTATACTGGATTTCTAATACATTAGAAACTACAATAATTTTGTTCTCCTACTGCCCCAGAATCAGAGGTCTTAATGAATTACAAAAAGGCGTACAGCTGATTCAGTTATAAAGGTTTTTTATAGCCCAATGCTTGCAACAAAATATATCTTCTGTAAATAGAACAGCTCCCAACTGGTGTAGGTTGTCAGTCTGCACTACTTAAGAGCTATGTGAGCTTAAACACATTGTTTTACAATTGCCAGGCTGATTTATTTCAGGATGATTATTTGATAATTCTAAAAATTCTTTCACATTTCCTTTAAGAAACGTTTTAAAAAACTTACCGTCTATTATCAAAGAGTATTTCTGGGTGTATACACATTCTGAATGAATCAAAGTAATGGTGCAACTTAATTCTATGTTAATTGGCAGTAATATTCATAAGCTTGTTTTCCCTATCGGAAAACTAACATTTTGTGCAAGTATTTTCGTCAGCCCTCAGAAGCTGACAGCCAGAGCTCAGAAGAGTGGTGTGTAGAACTCGCATGTGGTCTGAGAGATGTGATGTCTCTTGAAATACAGTTTTTAAGAGGGCTGTCTACATATAATCAGCTTCAGGAATATCCTTCTTTGAAAAATGGAATCTAGTATTGCAGCAATAATTTCTTTTAACCCTTTTTGAAGATATTTTTAGTTTTATTTAATCTTCAATGTTTTTTCTGTGCAAAGCTTCTGAGAAGGTCACGGGAATGACTGCTTGCGGGAGTTCTCAAATGCCACTGCCAAAAAGGCACAATCTTCCACCTAACAGCAATGCATACAACCCCTACAGGGTTTGTTACTACTTCTCCACTTGTTTGCAGAGGAAGGTATGACTATATCTGTAACGCCTTCCTACAAACTTTACAGGGACATGGCTGAAGAGTAGTTTGGGCCTTGTACAACAAGAAGGAAATCATCTGACTTGGACTTATATTGCACCTCAGCTGGGCTACTGGGTTGCAGCTATGTCACCTACTGTCCCAGGTAAGATGGAATTGAATTTTATTGAAGTTCACAGCACTGAATAATTATTTATTCATCTATAATGTTTATGTTTTTCAGAATGACCCCATCTGAGATGTCACAGCTTGATCAATAATGGATTATTAGAAAAAAGAAATCTGAAAGTAAAGGGCTAAAATCTTTTGGGGATTGTGGGGGGCAACCCTTGTGCTTAAAATCTCTGAGCCATTTAAATGGGAAACTTTTGAAAGTGTTCCTGCTTTGATGCATTTATGTCACCACTGCCTGGTAGAGCCATTGCTGGAAAATAAGGGGAGTTATAACATCAATGTATTGGTGTTGCAGCAGGTAGAAAAATACGTGCTGTGAAGTTTCTGTGCAGAAACTCTCAAAGGAATGGATTTACCTAAGACCAACATCATTCTGGGTTAGATGTTTACTAATGGTCTGATTGATTGATTGTAACTTGTTTTTCTTTTACGCTGAAGATGCCCATTTTGCCCTGATTCACGCTTTGCATCATCTTGGTGACTGATAAATTCACGCTGCAGATAACTTGGCGTAGAAGTTCTGGAAAGTGTATTAACAGAGTGGCATTAGGAGACCAGCTGACTGGTTATCATCTGCAAGCCTCTTAGCATAACTGTAGAAAACCACTTTGAATTAGGCATTATATTTACTTCTGTGCCTATGGAGATCAGTGATGCTGCAGCTTGCTCTTCCTTTTTTCTGTCTGTGGCTGCCTCCGATTTCATAGTATTAGTTCTTCAGCCACCAATAACCAGATATACCTCTCTGTATAAAAGAGCCAATCAATCAAACAAAAAACACCTCCTCCTCTTCTAGATTTTCTTTAGTAGGTTTTCTGGATGAAAATCAAATCAGTAGAAATGAAAATATTCTTGCCTTGGCTATGCAAGCTAAATAAACTATATCTAACCAACAAAACAAACTCTAGCATGAGGACTGTTTTTAAAGTCTGTTGTATATGCCATGAAGTTGTTCCATGATATGCAAGCTTTTTATTTGAGGTTATATTATATGAAACTGCTGGAATATTCAGCTGAGTCATTGGTGAGCAGAGTTTAGAGGCAGGTGCAGATCTGGATAAGCTGTCATACTGAATTTAATGGAACTTTACAAAAGAATTGTACTTTAAGAAAAAGCAACTGCTCTGAATCAGGCATTTTGCAGACTGCAAGGAAGTTACACTAGCCATGAAATTGTTCCTGTAACTCTAAGGCTAGAAGGCCTCTAACACTAACAGAAGGCTTATTTGTCCTTGCAGTTTAACTTTTATGGCAGAATTTCTACTTGTATTTTACTTTTCCTTCTTTCTCAGGGCTAGATCTGGGTTCCTAAAACTTTGTTGTAATGGGAACAATATCTTCATGAAAAAATTCAAGTGGTTCATCTCTTCTTTTTGCTTAATGTCCTGAAGCAACAGTATCAATCAATTATATAAAGGTAGTGGTGGGCCAGAATATATAAATATTTGTATTTCCCAAATGCCTTATAATTGATGTTATTTTTAATAGGGTTAATGTCTTTGCTTATTTTATCTCCTTATTGAATCTATTTAATTTCTTATCTCAAAAAATGGGCAGAAATTAGCTTTATATTCCTAGCAGTGGCTCTGCTGACAACTCAAAATCCACAGATGAGGTTTTACAAACCTTATGATCTAGAACCTTAATGTTGGCCAGGTTGGCTGCCCTTCACAATATGTGCATGTTACTCTGTTGGCTGGTGCTGTACCTCCTTGCCTGCAGATGAACATTTGGGCCTTTATTTCAAAATCATGATACGGATTTTACAAACCAACAGGGTTCCACATGCATAATTGTGAACAGATGCTGTTCATGTGTGTGCATTTCTTCGTATGTTAGAACATTTACTAAGCATTATTGAAACCTGGAGTTACAACACTGTTTCACTAGTGGCCTGGATTTTAAAGCTGCTAAAGATCTACTTGGCTTGGCTTGATCTAGGCTTCAGAGCACCAACACATCTTCCAGTGAATCCTGTACTGCACTGTATGTACTGTTTAGTGCAAAGCCCCAAAAATGTTAAAGAGAAGTTGTTTGCACACAGGGCTGCTGCATGCGTTACAGTGCTGGAAGATGTTGTAATGATTTTTCCTGCAGTGATGCAAGCTTTGGTGCACCGTGTTGGCGTCAGGAACAGGAAGGCAGCCTTCACTGGCACATACTCCCATTGAAACTAACTGCTTTTCCACAGAATGATCTATTTGGACTTGCAGTCATGAAAACCAGCACATGCTTTCTCCACAACTTGCTCCCTGATCCAGAGATGATGTGCTCAATAGGCACTAGGGCTATGAGCAGCAGTGTTGCTCACTTATCACCTTATAACAGGGGTGGATGTTGCTCTCTGTTTAAGTGTTATCCTGCTTTCTGTTTGCAGGTTGTTACAGGTCTAAATTCTCTTTTCTGGCCCTCCAGGTCCCGTTGTAACTCACGACATTACCAGCTATCACACAATGTTTCTTTTGGCAATTTTAGGAGGGATGGCTCTCATACTTCTAGTCTTGCTGTGTCTGCTTTTATATTATTGCAGGTAAGATTCACAACCATGGTTTGTGTTGGAAATAGAAGGGGTTTTGTGCTTGTCAAATTACAAGCTTTTGTATTGAAACTTTTTCACTTTGGGAATTTGGGAGAGGGGTAAGGCAAGCAAAGGCTTGAAGAAGAGAGAAACAGTAAAATCAAATTTCATACATTCCTGATTACATGCAGCATGTACAGTCTTTGCCTTTGGTAGGATGGGAGTTGAGTGAATCATACACATCTGTACCTGTGATTTTCTTGTGAGATAATTCTAAAACCTCCTGTCAAACATGAGCATAGGTACAAGATGTTTGTCATTGTACCTGTTACACATTTCATAGAATCATGGACTAGTTAGGGTTGGAAAGGATCTTAAGATCATCTAGTTCAAACCCCCTGCCATGGGTAGGGACAGCTTGCATATTTGCAAGTGATCTTTCTGTTGGTCTGACATTAAAATGAATGTTAAAGTTCTATCAGCAAGTGTATATTAATGAGTGATTTGGTATTTGCCTCCTCCAGACATTTGCTCCAATTTGTACTTGGTGCTTGAGATATTTCCCAACTGACATTAGTTATTCTTTAATTTTATCTTCGCTGCTGGAATAAGGTTTTAATTGTTAGGTTATGTAATAAAAGCACAATTCCCCTAATACTAATCACTGCTTAAAAATCTCCCATTAAAACACACTTGCTGCTCTTGTTTCTGTGTAAAGCAGTCATAAATGTGTAACTTCTTTTTTTACTGGCTTTTATAGAAGAAAATGTTTAAGACCACGTCAGCATCATAAGAAACTGCAGCTTTCAACAGCACTGGACACTTCTAAAAAGGATCAAGCAACCTCAATGTCCCATATAAATTTAATCTTTTCACGTCGTGAGTCAGAATTTCCTGGCGGATTGTCCGTTGCTAGCCATGGACACCCTGAAAACTCAGGTGCAAAGGAATTAATCAGTGCTGTCCACATGGAGATGGCATCACCTAGTGGAGAAGCAGATATGCATACGCCTATGCTCAAACACTCATTCAGCACTTCCCAGGAGTTTAGCTCCCGAGAGGAACTGCTCTCCGAGAAGGAGAAAGACAAGAGCAGAATTTCCTTGGATGACCTGACTCCCAGTGGGTCTCTAAGGAAAGACTACCACAAGTCAGCAGATAGTTTTCCTTTAAAGACAAGAAAATCCACAGAAACAGCTGAAGGCTATGAGTCCCCTGTCAAAGATGAGTATAGGAGGAGTTACAATGCTATGCTGTCTCAGCCTTTATTTGAAAAGCAAGAGAGAGAAATTCAAGTATCTATGAATCATATTGCTACTGGAAGTAAATACAATATTCAGGAACAAATATACCCCACACCTTCAGCCCCTGAAAAAGAGCTGCTGGACTGCAGACCTACTGATTGTATGATGTCTCGTTCAGTTGATCACCTTGAAAGACCTACATCTTTCCCTCGACCAGGTCAGTTAATCTGCTGTAATTCTGTTGACCAAGTCAATGACAGTGTTTACAGAAAAGTTTTGCCTGCACTGGTCATCCCAGGTCATTACATGAAATTGCCAGGAGAACATCCTTTTGTTAGCCAGCCACTGGTTGTTCCAGCTGACCAGCAAATTGATATAGAAAGACTTCAGGCTGAGCTTCCTAACGCTCATGCGCAGCTTTTTCCACACCCCCCACAACAGCTGCAACCCCAGCAGTTAGCATCCCAAGCAATATCTCAGCAACATTTGCAAGATGCAGGTGCAGCTGAGTGGAGTCAACAAAACACTTCCATGTCTGAATCTGTTTCCATTCCTGCCTCACTCAATGATGCATCACTGGCTCAAATGAACAGCGAAGTGCAGCTTCTTACAGAAAAGGCTTTGATGGAATTAGGAGGTGGAAAGCCATTGCCTCATCCTCGAGCATGGTTTGTTTCTCTAGATGGACGTTCAAATGCTCACGTTAGACATTCATACATCGATCTCCAAAGAGCTGGTAGGAATGGGAGTAATGATGCCAGTTTGGACTCTGGCGTTGACATGAATGAACCAAAATCTGCCCGAAAGGGAAGAGGAGATCATCTGTCTGCGCCACAGAGTCACCCACCAGTGCAAGAGCACCAGCAGAGAGAGCGGAAGGTTTCAGATAGCACAGCTTACACACAGCTTGTGTACTTGGATGATATGGACCAAAGTGGCAGTGAGTGTGGAACAGCGGTTTGTAGCCCTGAGGACAATGCTCTACGATGCCTACTAGAAGGCACGAGTAAGAGAAGTGGTGTGCAGCTGCCCAGCCTGCAGGAGGAAACTAGAACTGTGGATACCAAACCAGAGCCATTAACTAGTCCTGAACGTGGAACATCAGTTCAAGATGAGGAGGAGGATGAGGAGGATGAGGAAGATGACCAAGGTGAAGATAAGAAGAGTCCTTGGCAGAAGCGAGAGGAACGACCACTAATGACTTTCAATCTGAAGTGAGCTATTGTGAAAATCCACCATTCAGTGGAGTATAAAATTGCCAAATATTCTTTCTGTGGAAGTGCTTGGATTTTTTTTTTCTTTCCTTTCTTGTTTTTTGTTTTGCTGTGGAGAGAAAAGAGAAAAACAAACTGTGGTGAGCAACATTTGAAAGAACTTAAATGCATTACTGTGTAAATGTTAGAAAAGAATTAAAATCATTCCTCTGATTTAACAGCTGCCTCCAGTGAGATAGCTGAACAAAGAGTGTGATTGTTATTCCATATACTTGATATTGGTCATCCAGGATGTTGAAAATACTGACAAATTGTTTTGGTTGGTTTATGACCTCAATCTCCTTGTGAATGGGAGCTGGTAATGCTTTTGTTTTGTAGGCCAATTTTATGTTGATAATGCTACTGAAAGTATCTTAAAAACAAGAATTTGACACATGGTGTCCAAAATTGTGCATTATCTCAATGAAAGGCTATGCATTGCTGCTTTTAGTAATATTTTGCTTATACTGTGCTTTTCTTAATTTTACAAGTTGGTTGTAAACATTTTATGTCCTTTATTATAAACTACTCAGCAATTTATTTTAATGTAATACTGCAGGAAACTTGAGTAGCATCCCTTAGCATTGAAGCCTTTTTATGAAACCAAACTGAACTTTGTGTCGACTAAGATTCCTCCAATTCTGGTCCCATTTACTCAAAGTGCCTTTTTTACAGTAACAATGAACAGTCCCTTCTTTTGCTAACTCCTTTTAATTGATCCAATTTGAGATTTTATAAACTTCTGAACTTCTACCTTTTATTTTAAGCTGCATGCCAAGAGTCCCATTTTGTGCTGAGCATTTCTCATTTCAATACAGTGTATTCTGTAGCTATCATGTATATTGTGGATTCTGTTTAGCCAGGATAGACTTAGAAGTCATTTTAAAGGGCCCAGAGTAGCCAAGAAGATAGTTTCATTGACTGTATATATTGTTAGTTTCCTCTGGAATCATACGAGCTAATCATGCTCATATAAAATGGACTATAGACTGAGCAAGTGGCCTGAATGTGTCTAGAAAAATTTTGGGAAAGAAAAATAATAATGTACTATCCAAAAGTGCCAGAATGACTCTTCTGTGCTTTCTCCATACAGAGCTGCTTGGTTATCCAAAAATTATAATTGAAAATAAACTGCAAAAAATACCTTCGTGGATTTTTTCCTCTGTTGATGGTCATCACATTATTTTATGTTATTTAATGAGAAAAATACCTTGGTTTCACTTTGCTGTGCATATCTATGCTTGAATGACTTAAATACTTTCTTATGCAGTTCTCATGAACTTCAGTCAATACTGAAATTAAGACCCCTTTTCAGAAAAGCATCCTCCCTGTCTTGATAAATACATAACTATTTACTTAAGTATCATTGAAGACCTTGGAAATGAAATCCTGGTATCACTAAAATTTGCTATGGAGTCACGCTTCCTGTGGGACCAGTTTTCTTTCTGAGATTTCTGTGGGTGCTCATCACACACTTCTGACTTCTTCATGAATCGGGTTCAAAGAAGGAAAAGTTTGACATTCACTGCTGTGGAATCCTTCGTATACATTCAGTTTATCATGTTTATGCAGCATTAGTAGCAGTCATGCTTAATAAAGTTAATTATTACATTGTCTCCAAAGTGATTAGAGAAAGTATTATATAGTTCCTATTTAATTTCTAATAATAAGCCCTGACTTGAATTCATTGGGGTTTTTTTTCAGTAGATTTCAAGGTTTTCTTAGGAGGCCAGTGTTGTAATTTCTGTCTTATTGAATGTCTTAACTGGGAATATGGGCTTGAGCCAGCAACCGAATACTGATTTCCTAGTTGCCAGGCCAGTGCTCCTCTCCATCCACAGAGTCACTTCACTTCTGTTTTGCTTTGCTTTACGTTTGGAAGTGGTGTATGTTGTAAAAGAAATCTAAAATAATACTTGTGGAGCGCACTGAAAATTGAAGTCACCATATTGGCAATAAGTTACGGTTTATTCATCATGTGTTCCAGGTCCTTCCTCTTCTATTTAGGAATTCTGCTACTGACCACATGTGAACTGTCTCTGGGGCCTGGGTTACTTACTGTCAGTCTGTATAAGGTCACTGAGCAGAAAAATACTGCTTTAAAGGAATAGTATTTGTCAGATGTCAGTAAGTGCTGGTAACACAGTGTCACTTATTAATCAGAATGCTGCATCAAGTAAACATTCTGGTTAGAATTTCCACGTACTAGAATTATCGTGCTATTTAATTTTGAACTTTCTGTTGTCTTAAATGGGTCATTTTTAATTGCATTCTTTTTCAGATTCTTTTGCATTTTCCATCATTATTATCTTGTAAAGTGAGATTGTTGCTATTAAATTGCAGTGGTTTGTTTCTTTAATTGTGTTGGTTTTATGTTCAAAACATGTATTTTGATGGTCTGATAATTTGTGAAATTACACAGCAAATATATTTGAACAAACACAATGTGGGTATTTTGCAAGTCTTTAAAGTAGCAGTTTTTAAATTGCTGTGATACCATGAGCCATATAGTAGCTGGGTTGTGCAGAATATATAGTTTATGAAACTTAATTCTCAGTATATCCAACAGACCTGAGCCACATGTTAAATGAAATGGGAACAGAGTAACACAGGTCAGATAATCAGCTGAGATTAAAGTGTGTCCACTGTACACACTTTGTGTAGTCTTATAGTCCAGTGACAAGTTCTGTGTTTTAATTTTCAAAAGCATACTGAGGAAGAGTTCTGTAAAATATAAAGAAATTTTGTTGCATATGTTTTGCAGTTGCGCAGTGAAGCAAGTACCAATAAGACGTATAAAACAGAGCCATTTATAACTTAAATAGGTCCTGTCTTAAGCAGCTCCCAAGTGATAGAAGATAACCTAGAAAAGTAGTTGTTTTCTTACTTTTTGATGGCAAGTATTAGTGAGGAAAAATGCAAAATATTGTAATGACAGAGATTGCAAAAGTCATGAAAATAAGTTGGGCTTAAACTAAGAACAGGTCTTCAACTGATCTGTCAGTAATCAGGATTTTCAAATAGATAATGAGTGAAAGAGTAAAATCAAACCTCAGGTTATATTATCCAAAGTCCATTTCGTATCATAGGGCCTATGAAGTGTTAGGACTGTTGGAAGTTAATACATTCATTAAGAATCCATTACACTTCATGGTTCTCTCCCAGCTCCCTGTTTGTTCCCACTAAATACTTGCTTCTCAAAGCTTATTATACTGTCTGTAAAGCACCTTGACTTACTATGATAAGGACCTTCTGTTACTTGATTAAGTGCTTTGTCAGTACCAGCATGCTAAACCCCCTACAAGTACAGGAAAAAAATGGTTCCTGCCTTGCAACGTTTGCAATAATACATTACACAAACACACAAAATTGTGGTACTGAGCTTACAAAGAAACCCCATCATGTAGCAATTGCTTATGATGCTTTTCTCTCTTACAGGAAGGATTTAGTAGCTTTATTAGAGTAAATTAAGCACTCTCAAAATGCCGTGGCAATATTTTCATTTTCTTCCTTTTGTTTTATCCGTGAATGCTCTGGTGGACCCATTTCATTATCCTAAGCCAACATGGTTGAACTGGTAAGAAATTACTTGTCCCATGTAGGGTTTAGCCTACAGAAGAGTAAAGGTGTAAATGAGCAAGTGTTGGATTAGGTGTTTACTCTCTCTAGGAAGGTCCCTAGTGAAACAAAAAGACATTATTTTTTTCTTAATCACCAAATATTTATCTGAGGATTTTAAAACTTGTGTAACACAGTACCTCTTAAACTATCAATAGGCTGTATCCTGGGGCATGATAGCATCCATCCCATACATTCTTGGACTTGATCAAACTAGAAGACGAATGTCTTTTCTAAAAAAATAATAAATAAATAAATAAGGAAAGAAAGAAAGGAAGAAAAGTTCGCTTTTCTAAAATGCATGGGTGACAGGTAAGGGGTATTTTTTAAATCACTGCTACCGTTTGGGTCTGCTTAGCATTCGAAATTGTTGAACTTGCAATATCTGCCACCTGGTGGTGAACTGTTTCTCCGTACATGCCGTCTACAAAACACAGTTCATAATTTCAATATAAAGCACAGTCTGTAACTTCAGTAACACCAGTTATTGAAGGCAGCTGACAATGAGCATCGGTTGTTCCATGGGCCTGTTGTCAATCTGAATGCTTCAGAAGTTGAGAAAAATAAAAGTTAATCTTTTCCTGTTCCTCTGCTTACAGATAAATGTAAGCTGTCAGGTTCACTGCTAACCTTACTCATATATATATGATATATGATACAAAAAAGTTTAATGATAGATGCTGTACCATGATAGATATATACACATGATATTTTCATGATACATGTCTGATATTTTCATTTCCAGGCTGCAAACTATTTGGAATTGGAGCTTCAGGTGGACCAGTAGGCAGCAGCCAAGTGCCTTTTTCAAAGTGGAGGACCATTTTTTTTTATGTTACTGGTATAATTCCAACTGGAAAACTGACACCAGGTACTGTCTTCTATGTGACAGTAAGAACAGACAAGGTATCTAGTTATTTTTAATAATCCTCTGGTATCCACAGATTACTAGCTTGCAAAATGTGGCACCTGGTCTATTATCATTTAACTGAAGTACTTCTTGTTTTATTGATGTGCTTTTCTTTTAGGAATAAACAGTGCCAGTTAGGATGTTCGATCATTAAATCTCTCTTCTGCCTGGGAATCTTACAGGGAAAGAAAATGCAGTAACAGGGAGGTACAAATGAAGGGGTTTCTTTATGGTTTATTTTATGGTAATTCTTGAGAGAAGCACTTTGTGTTCACATGACTGGAGAAACGGACTCCTGCATAAACCCACCTGAGGAATGGTCCTGCCAGTTTTATATTATAAAGGTAAGAAATAGTTCTTGAAATGAGAAATACCACTTGCAAAGGAATGGCTGGTCCTGCTGCGAAAGATGTTGAGCATCAAAGCTGTAAGAAATTATCTGAAAGGGGTCCTGTTACAAGCATTGGTTTTTAAAGGGTTTTGGTGGTTTAGTGGTTGTAGGGATTTTAAAATATCTTCATAACTGTCTTCTTGCCAACCCTCACCAGATTTTCACAAGCACATTTGCAGCAATGCTGGCCCCTCAGCTTCTCCCTAGGTAGAAACCCATTGTTGTCCTACTCTGATGCTGGAGCTTACAGCTCTGGCTGTGGCATGTGCATCACAGCCAGAGCTGTGCCAGGTACTCCAGGGAGATTTTCTTCTGTACCCATTTCTTCTGGGAGATTTCCATCAATAAAGGAAGAAGCCAGAACCACACCTCAAACTCGGGAAAACAGCAGATTTGCCCACATACTACCCTTACTTACATGTTCAGGGCAGGCCCTTTCTCCCAGTGTCCCCACCCCCTGAAGGTGAGAGGCCATGGGTCTTGGCTTCCTTCTCTGTGTCTTCAGGGAATAGCCCTTCTATAAACTCAAACCCCAATTGCACCTTCAGTTTTGTGCCATGCTGTGAGGCCAACATGGATGGGACATACAGTGTGACATTCCAGTAACATTTCAGCAATGCTGCTTGTAGATGTTGGTGAGGGTGAGCTTTCTCAAGCTATGTCTCTTTGTGTCTATGCTATTAGCTCTACCTTGAATTTAACAGCTTGTAATCCTATATTAAATAACACAGTAACAATGACAGAAGCGGAATGTGGTAGCTATCTTCCCCCATATGAGGAAAATTTTTCTTTTGAGAGATGGATTGGTCCTTTATTCCTCAAAATCAGCAAAGCATACCTGAATAAATGTATGTGTATGTGTGTATTTGCATGCATAGATACATGTGCATTTAATATAAAAGCTGGTTTAAATGTTACTTTCAGCATTTTGACATCAAGCGATGCCAAAGTAAAGGTCGCTCACCTAGGCTGACTGGAAGAACCAGCATAAGAGCTCATAAAGACTTGTATTAATTAACTTAATTGTCCTTGTGGTCTGACATTGTAAAGTCAAAGCCATGCTTAATGCTGAGTTTCTGCTGTGGCTCTGCCCTCAACTTCCATGAGATTTATTTACACTTCCCTACTAGCCTAGACCCAATGTCTAAATTTTATGATTAAAGCTTGTTTAATTATGATATTTTAAGTCATCTACGCTGCAATTGTTGCAACATTTGACAGATGAATTTCTTTTGCAGAAAGCTGTAAAATTCTGAAGGGTAAAATCTTACTGCAAAATTTACAAAAATTTTGCATAGAAATGGAGGGGTTATAATAAAGTCTGATTTCCCATTTTCGTCATAGGGAAGACAATGTGCCTATGAGACACTTCTAATCCAAAGTAATTCTCCATGCAGTAGGCGTGCGTCCTGAACAACACTGTTAATCTGCTTCTAACTGCCCAGAAGGTATGCAGAACCTTTATTGGCATTATCCATTTATCTGATTTGTAAGTTAATGGGATACTTCTGGTTGGAGCAACCTACAGAACATTGGAACATATTTCCTGTTGGCTGTCATGGAAATGTGAGAAATACAGCATCGACCCAGAAGTAACAACATACTGTCCCTGAGCAGGTTGTCACAAGGGGCATTCTGTTCATCATAAAATACTATCCTCATCCAAGGCCTGCTTGTCTTTAGACTGCAGTCTCCCAAGACTGGAAGAGCACTTTCCAAGTAAAAGTGATTGATGCTAATGTGAACAGGTAATGAATAATACGGTATTTGATAAACATACCATTTGTTTGGGGATAGTCAGACTTTCAGGTTTTCTTCTCTGGACCTCAACTTGGGAGAACTCTCCTACTTTATATTCTCAAGGTTTCCAGACTCTAGTCTCCATCCGAGGATGTCTAACAGTGTTAAATACCTTAGGGCAAACAGAACATGTAGGAGCACCCTAATAGTTCTAGTCTGCTACAAATGCTCTGAGAGTTGTAGTCATGCTGTAGCCTCTTCAATCCAGCAGGAAAAAAGTGGAAAAAGTCCCTTTTTGGTTTGGAGTAAAAAAAATATCAGAAACAGACAAAAAGAAAACTCTGAAAACTTTTGTCTTAGAAAAATACTGAAATAGTCACAAGATAAAGAATAATTCATGTCTCTATTGCTCCCTCCATCCACAATCTGGAAAACAAAGCATCTTGACTGTGCCTGAAGCCTCCCTGAAAGAGGAGAAAACAGCAGGCATAATGATATGAGAGAACTGTAAAAGGCTGATGGGGGAACTGATTTAGGAGCAGACAGGAGTAAATTGGATTGATTTGGAGATTGCATGTGCAGAAGTAATTGCTGAGTATCACTCAGAGCTCCTGCAGCAGCAGTGTCAACATCATCTATGTAAAAAACTGTCACCACTAATCCTCATTCACATATGTAGTTCGAGAAAAATCTGAAAGAGTCAAAAAAAAACATAGAAATGCAAAATATGTATATTTGTAATAGTCACTATTTAAGAGTCAGTTCTGATTATTAAATATCATAGAATTATAGAATCATAGAATAGTTAGGGTCGGAAAGGACCTTAAGATCATCTAGTTGCAACCCCCCTGCCATGGGCAGGGACACCTCACACTAAACCATGTCACGCAAGGCTCTGTCCAACCTGGCCTTGAACACTGCCAGGGATGGAGCATTCACAACTTCCCTGGGCAACCCATTC
>WYDI02029816.1:0-25105 GCA_009867235.2 Psittacus erithacus
GTCCTGTCACTGGGCACCACTGAAAATAATCTGGCACCACCTTCCTGGCATCCGCCTTTGAGATACCGATATTCATTGATGAGATCCCCTCTCAGTCCCCTCTTCTGTAGACTGAGCAAGCCCAGCTCCTTCAGTCTTTCCTGATAAGAGAAATGCTCCAGAGCCCTGATCATCCTTGTGACCTCCAGTGGACCCTCTCCAGTAGCTCCTTGTCTTTCCTGTACTGAGGAGCCCAGAACTGGACACAGTACTCCCAAGTGTGGCCTCACCAGGGTCGAGCAGAGGGGGAAGATAACCTCCCTCGACCTGCTGTCCACACTCCTCTCTTCTGTCCCCAGTCCATTTTCGTTGCTGCAGCCTTTGTGGTAGCTTGTCTCCAGGACTAGAAAAAGAGCCAGTATTTTCTGTGCTGACAAAGTGAGCATTGTAATGCAGTTGCAGAGTGGGTGGATATGATTGCCGACAGACGTACTCCTTCTGCTAGGGTGTGGATTTAAAGCTCAAGGTGACTTTGTTCCTGCATAAATTCACTTACTTTCCCCGGGGAACTGAAGGGGCAGGGTTGGGAGGGGAGAAATATGATAAATGGAAGTGTCGGAAGGAAACACATTCACATAGCACGCGCCGCCAAAGCACAAATGTGTGCTCTGTGAGGAGCTTTCAGTGTAGCGTAAGGTAGCATTCCATGGAGTGAAAAACTCCAGGTGATGGTTAGCTGAGAAGTTGAGCGCGGCTCTCTGCGGGCTGCTATCCCAGTGTAATTGCCTGGGTAAGTGGATTAGCGAGCAGCAGCGTGACTTGTTCAGGGTTAGGCAGGCTCCGGGGGGAGCGAGGAGCACACTGTTCCTCCCAGGAGGATGATGTGCAGGCAGCCTTTGCTATGGGAAGCAGTGTTGCTCTCTACCAGTCAGACCTGTTTGACACCAAAAGCTGTGGCTGACAGTTGGGCTGTCATCATGGGGGCTCACTGGGAAGGGTCCCATGGAAACAGTTCCTTTCAGAGCTATTGCTTGTCCGTATCTGATGTGAGGTAGGTATGGTGACAGCAAATCACATCTTGGGACACTTCTTCGCTGCTTTTGTTGCCATGGGAATCGGTGTCTTCCGCAGCTTTGTCTTCCGTGAAAAGAGACAAGTATTGTTACCTCCCCTGGCTCACCCACCAAACTGGGAGAAGGGAGAGGGGGGCTGTGGTCAGCCTGGAGCCGACCTTTGTTCGTGTCACAGACAGGGCCACGAGGTTGCTTGTCTTAAAATCTCATCTGGCCACGCATGTTCCTCTGTGGTGGCTACAACATCCAGGTTACAATGCAGAGCACAGAGCAGTGAGGCACACTGGCCTTGGTAGCCCGGCTCCCGTCACCCTGGGTGCCAGGCATGGAGCTGTCTGACCTTGCTGAGTAACAGTGCAGGGACCTGCCCTTGCACCCGCTTCACAGCTAGGTAGAAGAATCTGGGTCATGCAGACATCTGACCTGTCAAAGCATGCCATCGTTTCAAACGGCTGGCATGGCCCAAGGGTTCAATTGCCCGTCTAGAGGGGCTCAGGCAGGGTTCCCTGCCCTTGGAGGGCTGCAGAAAGGCAGGGGTGCCCCAGATTCCTGGGGAGACATGCCATGTTTCATCTCCTCCCCAGGTTACTGAGCATCCTCCCCATCACCTCCCCAGGTGACTTCATCATCCCTGGCAGGGATGTAGGAGCTGGTCCTTCACAGCCAGGAGGCACAGGCACTGTAGAGCCTCTGAAGAGAGCCCAGATGGGATCCTGACCCAGGATCCGCATCTCTGCTGTGCTTCAGCTTGTGGCAAACCCTTTTGAACATGGTAGGGAAAGAAGGGAAACTGTTGGAAAAGAGAGCCGTAACTCTCAGGAGAAACGGGACAGTACCTGAATTTGCTGTGCTGTGTGAGGAGCCAGAGCTTTCGCTCTGACTGTATCCTGAGGTGAAATGAGAAATCAGCTTGGTTCAGATTGCTCCCCACGTCTGTACCTTACTCGTGTTTGTTCCTTCCTCCCAGCCCTCACTTGTCTCATTTCCTCTGATCGTAACTGATCTCTCTTTTAGTTGTGCTTCTCAAGTGGATTCCGATACTGAATGCAAAGATACCTATCTGCCCAAAACTCCTACGAAATAAAGAAGTGGTGTTATTTCCACGGTACCAATGAGGAACTGAGTCAGAGGGAGGCAAAATTACACATCCGAGGTTACCCGAGAGGGCCGGCGCTGCTGGGAACCGAATCTGGCAGTTCCTCTCCCCACTGCCAGAGCCCTCGCCCTCCACGGCACAGGATGTGGGGCATTGCCCTGCTCTGCCCCCGGCCTTGCACCTTGGCATGGACCATTGGACTCTGAAACAAGCAATAAATGCAGTCAGCCTTTTTCAATGGGAAAGAATGATTCATCTGAGCCTTAAACTTCTGGCACCAGAACTGAAAGTAGATTTTGAGCCAGTCTGTGTAAATAACCCCACAATTACAATCCAGCACTTTTGCTTGGACCGTGGTGTTTGTGGTGCCACCTTCTTCTGGGGAAGGGATGCCTCCAATTGGCCAAAGGTTTATGTTTGTACCAAAGTTGACAAAGCTTTTGTACCTCAAAATGTGACATGCTTTCAACCTGTGCTGCTTCATGCCATAGAGAGAGTCCTCCTGATGTTCAGCCATTCAAACTAGAAGTGGTTAAATGTAAAAATATGAGAAACATGGAAGTCCGGAGCAGCAGGAAAAAATGTGCCCTAGCAGTCTAACCTAGGACAGAAATAAAACACCATTCTCTCTCAAAATGTGGGCAAGTGCTGCATTTTTAAATATATAAATATATATATATGTATATAAAGTAATAAGATGTTTTAAATGAGTCATTAAAAACTGCAGGAAGTTTCAGTTTCTCATCTGAGATGTGTGTTCCTGTGTTTACCCTTTTGCATATGTATGAATGTATACACATGTATAAATACATGGAATGCTCACATTGTTGTAGCTCAGTTTTTCCATATTCTCCCTCTTCAAGTGGCGGTGTTGAGTCTTCAAGGAGATGCATCACAAAATCCCCTTTAACTTGTGCGCTGCTCATTCAACAGGAAGAGGCTTCAATGGCAGCTTGAAGCTGTTTTCGTTGACCTTTGTCTGCGAAAAGGCCGCCTTGGAAATTGTCAAGAATGTTGAAATAAAACGATGGGATAAAACCAATGAATAACAGAGGGTGGGCAACTAATGAGTCACCGCAAAATGCCAGCAATGGGATGTGCTGAGCTCCAGCTCAGCTCGGTCTCGCCGCCTATGCATCATTGTGGAGTTCTTCGAAATGTGGCACTACACCCCAGTGCTGCAGGCAGCTAACCATAGAGAAATGGTGCAACTTCAAAGCTCTGGGAATAATAAAAGTCGTGTCTGCCACTGTCTGCTTACTCACCCTCAGCACAAGCTGGTATGAAAGCAGCGGAGAGCGACTTAGGCTCACAAACAAAATGACTTGCAGGCTGCGATGTGTTAGATATTAGTCATGTTTCAGTCTCGGCTTCTGATTTTGCTCAGCAGCCGCCTGCAGCGCCTCGGCTTTGCTTGCTGCCCTGGAAGCTTGGCAAGACTGGAGAAGCAGGGAGTGATGGGGGTACGAATGCTCCTCCAGAAAGGAAAACTGAGCTCTCCAAGCCGCCCCACCACACACAGGGAGCCCACAGTCCAGTGCTGGCAGGAAGCCCTCCGTACCAGCATGGCCGTGCCATTGCCTCTGGTCTATGCAGAGATTTGCATGGTGACCCGCTGCTGAGGGCTGAGATTCTCCAGCAGGCAGGAGGATGGAGGTTGGGAAGCCCATCAGACATGGTGTCTGAAGGCACAAAGGGATGCTTTACTGGCCTGAGGGGGTGGTTCTCATTCAGTGGCTTCCCCGGCATGGACACCTCCGCGGGGTCTTCTGTCCTTTGCCAGAAGAAAGAAGAAAAAAGTAGCCCCATTGTTCTCTGACTTCAAACCAGCTTCCCCTCTCCAAAACTGGGGGGCCGGTGGGGGGCTGCTCTGGTGGTGTCTTTCTTTCATGAGTCCAGGGTGGGTTAGCCTGGTTTTCAAACACCTTCCTCCAGCCTTTGCCTTATTGTACAGCCGTATACTTCAGCCGGCAGCAGTAAACCAGCAGTTAAGAGTGAGCCCCTTGTCCTCCTCCTCGATGCTATGGGTAGGGGATGCGCATACAGAAATGCATCCACAACAGCAGCAGGGGTTGCTGGAGGAGGGAGCTCGCTGGGTGTCATGCCTGGAGCCCCGCCCCATGCAGCTTCCTTACCCCAGTGAGCTGCAGCCACCATGGGCTAAAGCCAGGTCCTTTCTTCTACTTGTTCTGTCCCGGGGGCCCATGAGGGTTGCTGGCATTTCCACTTGCTGTCCATAAGAGGGGAGCCCCAGGTAGTGGCATGGCAGAGCCCAGTGGGTGCCCACCTGCCTGATGTGTCCCCTTGGCACATCCACCAACAGCCCCCTGCTGTTATGGGAAGAAAACCCGTATTGGCTCCTGCCTTACAAATAAGAGGTGATGCTGATAAGAGAAGTCATGCCCAGAGAGGCTGTGGCTGCCCCATCCCTGGCAGTGTTCAAGGCCGGGTTGGATGGGACTTTGAGCAACCTAGTCTAGTGAAGGTGTCCCTGCCTATGGCAGGGGGTTGGAACTGAATGAGCTTTAAGGTCCCTTCCAACCCAAACCATTCTGTGATTGTATGATAAATCTGAGCCGAAGGGCAAACAAGGTGCAATGGCTGCTTTTAATCCATGAGAGGACATCTAAAAGGTGGTGCCAGCTCTCTGCTATGGGGGCCGGCACAGGGACCCCCTCTAAAGGGGGGGGTATGGGCAGCAGCCCATGCTGCTGGCACAGCCCCAGAGGCCTGAGTTGAGTTTGGACTGCTTTAATGTTTAACAGAGGCAGGTGCACAGGCAGGAGTCAAAGGAGAAGGGGTTTTACAGCGCATGCTGCAGGCACTTTTTGAAATGTTAATAACACATCATCTTGCTTCTACTCTTGTGAAGCAACAAAACCCAAGTGGAGCAAAAATCTTCCATTGGGGCTACTGAGAGTGGTACATATCAGTGTTTTCAGCAGCTAGGAATTAAAACAGAATATTTTATCATTTTAAAATACTGGGCAAACATTAACTAATCCTCTCAACACCCTTCTGGGGTAGGTAAATATTACTCTCCCAGGTGCAGCAACTAAAGAGGAAAAGTTATGTGATTTGCTTAAAGCCACAGAGGGAATCAGGTGGGGGTAGAGTTGATGGGGACTGGGGGGGGGCTGGGGGGAAGGAGTGTGTGTGTAGGATTTTATAGCTTGTGCCTGTGCTTGGGCTCACTGTAGGTGCTGCTTGTCAGCCAATGTTGCTTTACGAACTCAGTTCTGGCGGTGGGAGAACATGCTGGTGTCTCCTTAGTGCTATAAGGAGCAGAGCGCGGCTGCTGCTGTACAAACGAGCGATGCTCTGTGGGCTGTCCAGGGCATGGACAAAAAGAAGAGCTTTTGGGGACAGGGTTTTCAGGGAGCACATGGCCCTGCAAAAGCTCCCCTGCTTTGAAGTCAGTAAAGTCTCTGCTGGCCAGCTTCAAGGCAGGACTTAATGCCATGAAAAGCTTGTTGCTTCCGGGCTGAGCTTGCTGAGGGTGGAGAGTGCCACTCAGGGGTCTTAGCCCCAAGCCGCCTGCTTTTAAAGAGGGTGATAAATGTTGTCTGCAGAGCTGGACTTGTTTATCTTTGGGATTTACATTGCAGATACAGTGGCGGGACAGCCTTGTGTTTGCAGACCTGAGGGAAAGCTGACCTCCTGACAGCCCAGACTGAGGAGGAGGCTGCTGCTGTGGTCTTGGGATGCTGCTGATACCTGGGCTCAGCCTTCCCCCTTGATCTCCTTTGGGTGGCTCTTGGGTAGCCAGCACCTGGTGCCAACTCTTGTCCTCAGGTTAGACAGGCTTTGAGCAATCTGGTCTAGTGGAAGGTGTCCCTGCCCATGGCAGAGGGCTGGAACTGGATGATTTTAAGGTCCCTTCCAACCAAAACCAGTTTGTGATTCTTCTTCATGGGTGTGATTTGCACCACACTAACCTGTCCCTGCTCCCATTCCCATAGAGTGCTGGCTCATCTCCTTGCTTGTTTTCTCATGGCCGGCCTGGCCAGGGCTTCAGTTCACAGGCAGTTAGATAAAATTCAATGGAAGTGCTCTCACCTGCAAAGATAAAGGTCACCCACTTATGTACCTCCAAGGTAGTGCTAGGGTTTACCAAGTGTCCACCCAGCAGCTTATGTCTGTGGTCACTTCAGGGCAGTTGCCATCCATTGGAAAGCCCTTGTTTGCTGTCCCCTGATCCTGTTTTGGATCAGGTCCAAGGCAGGGCCATATAGCTGGGGGCTTTTCCCACATAATGGGTTGCAGGGGAAGACTCCTGTCTCTGCTGTGTGATGCCTGGGCTCTTTTAATTAGAGACACATGGTTTATTATTTAGAAGAATATGCTTTCCCAGTCATTTGTTAGGATCTGGTGTATGAGAGTGCTGCAGCTTGTGAGCCTTAAATTAAGCTGTAGGAAGGACATCGAGCACCCTGTGAAGAGGGTGCTGCAGTACCCAAGCCTATTGTTCTCGCCCTGAATTGCAGGGAAGCTCTTTCCCCATGCCAGCTCTTTTACTCGTTAGCCAACTAATACACACGGCGGTTTGTTTCTGTCTCCATCTGTTCCAACTTCAGTTTATTCACGGCTCTGTAGGTATTGTACACTCTGCTGCCTGGTTTTTGTTGTTTTGGCTCTTTTTTTGATGGGAGTGCCTCCTCTTTTCATGGTTCACTTATTCATTTTGTAGGTCTCCAGCTTCCTTGTCAAGTTTTCTCTTTTGTTGTACTAATTGGCCTTAACTCTATAGTCAGGTGCTGCACGTGTGCTTCCCGTGTACACCTTAACCATCTGCTGTGTTTCATCTCCATGGCACCCAGGCCAAATTCCAGCTCGGGTAATGACATCCTGCCTCCCTGCATTTCCCTTGTGCTTTTAATTGGCTTTAGTTCACTTTCCCGCCACCCTGTCCTAATGTGCCCTTCCACTCAATGGCAGGGAGAGGTGGTTTTGGGTGGTGAGGGGCTCAAAGGTGTCCAGCAGCAAGCAGCTCTCCTGCTGTGAGGAGCAGCCACAGCCCAGCCTCATGACTGGAGAGCAAAACAGGGAAAACTTTGCACTGGAAACAAGATGCACGTTTTCAGCACTGAGAGCAGTTGCATGACCTCGGGAGGCATGCAATGAATTTTGCATTTCCTTGAAGCCTTTTGCAGGAGAGAGTAGGTGGCTTTCTGAAATGGTGTCATCGTTTCCTGCCTGTCCTCCTGCCCAACCAGATCAGCTGTAGTTCCTGGAGGGGGGCAGAGCAACTCCTGATAACGTTTACCTCTGGCCTTAACACTCCTTGATACCTTCAGAGCAACACCTGATGTGTCCAAGTGATCCCAGAGTGTATTGAGGCTCCAGAAGTCTCTCGAGCTTTCGCCTGGCTTATGTGACACTTTAATAGTGCAACAGTTGTTAGCTTTACAACCAGTTTCAGGAGGATGAGGCTGATGTCTGTGTTTGGGAATTGCCCTCTGCAGCACACATTTTCCTGGGGGGAGAAAGTGGGTTCTTCCCGCTCTTTTTTCCCATCTTTTGGTTTTAAATAATGGGTTATTATTATTGTTGAAGAGATTCTCTCATGCACAAAACTCACTTAAAAGCATGGCCTGAACTTCTTACACACTTTGTCTGTTCCTTGCCAGCCTGGAAGCTTACTCTTTTCTCTGCTAATCCTGTTACTTCCAGTGACAGCCCCAGCCATGGGGGTGAGCTGCTCCAGTTGATGCGCTGAGTCCTGTACCAATGACTATGGATGGATGGGTGGATGGACGGATGGATGTCCTCCTGCTGTTACTGCTTGCTGCTTATCATCTAATCTCAGTTTTATTGGAACAACTTGTGCAGTTTAACGTCAACAGTCAGACCTCTGCTACTTCAGTGTGGTTAGATGCTTGTTTATATTGTTTTACGTGGGGCAACCTGTTGGGGGGTTGTCCCCACTGACTATCACCAGGGTGAGAGTTCAAGGCAGGGACCAGGCCTAGGGGCCCCACTGCTGCTTGTGGAGGGGTCTAAGCATTGGGCTTCCCACAGGCATCTGTGTGTCCTACTTTCAAGCACTGCCAAACAACAGAAAAGAGACCATGTCCTTCCTGAAGATGCTGGCCTGGAGCCCCAGGAAGGAGCTGTGCTCTTTGGGATCCCTTCTGAGCCTGCCTCCCCTTCTTCCCTTTCTTAGTTGCTCTGCAGGTAACTGTGTGAACTGTTGGAAGGAACTGAAATCATTGTTGTCCCCATCCTCCCCAAGTCCAGCATGCTCTTCATGTGGATTAGAGGTTCCCTGGCACTTTCTGAGGCCATGGGAGTTGTGCTTTGGATGGCATTCCCCTCCATTTCCTCAGCATCAAGTGAAAGCCAGGCTGTTTCCCCCACTGCAGAGTGGGATTAAACTGGACAGCAAGATCAGGTGTTCAACAGCAGGCTGGGGCACAAGCCTCAGACTCTGGCCAAGGCCACCACCGGACTCTTGCCAGCTTCGTTATTAGGTGAATTTATCTAGGCTCAATTTACTTCCTTTACCTTCCACGCACTCCTGTGTGCAGATTACAGGATGCGCTGGGACTCTCGTGTATTTAAATGTTGGTAAAATGTACATGAAATGGAGTCCCCCCCATGCCTTTGCACTTGCTGGCATTGGCTACCCAGTCAGTAGCACTCTTACAGCTTCCAGATCAGTCTGCATGCACAGCCCAGAGCCGTCAGTACTCACTGAGAAGGTGGGCGACTGCTGAGGATGGCAACAACACCTGCCTTTTAATAAGCCTTTTGTAGCAGGTAAAATCTTCCTGGTTGAGGGCAGGGCCAGTGGTGGAGGCTGGGCCGTTGGCAGCTGTTCAAAAGTAGGGCAATGGTTGGCATCTCTTTTTGCCTCGGTAGGTGTCTGCAGGACATCAAATCCTTGGTGGTGGTTTCAAGTGCTTTGGAAATGCCAAATGAAGTATTGGGATTATGAGGATATTCAAGGGAGGGTTGCCACATGGAGTTATGTCACCTCCTGGACTTAAATGAACCAGTGAAAGGCACGTCAGGGCTTGTCCTTGAAGAAATCCTCTCACCCTGTTCTGCACAGACCTTCCATTGAAGCAGTAGTAAGTTGCCTGTGCTTCTGTCATCCTAGCAGTGGAGGATAAAGTACTTGTGCCAACGTCTCTCCTAGCAAATCAGCCTTAAACACATAGGGAGAAAGATCTGTTCTTATCACTGAACAAAGGAATACAGCTAGCAATAAAACCACCCTCAGTGAATAACCCTGCAAGCCCCAACCCAACTAAGTCCTTGCAATATTATATACTATATGTCTTCTGAGCTTTAAGAGCTTTGTGAAGATGGTGGCCTGCTTGGCAAGGTGTTAAGCATGCACATATGTTTAAATAGGAAAGTGTCTGCCCTGAAGTAGAGTCCAAGTGCACAAGATAGGTGGCAAGGGGCTGGAAAGATCAATCCCATTTCCCTGACAGAGAGTAGGCTGACTACAGGATAGATTTTTTTTTTTAGTAGTATTTGGAAGCATGGAAAGTGGAGAAGAGGTTTCCCTAAGAAGTTGCTTGCTGGGATGCTTCATAGCATGGCCTTTGGTGTATCTCTGAGTGACTAAATATCTACTTCAGAGTCAGAAACTTGGTTCTGAATTCCCAAGCCTTGGAAATCAAAGACTAAACGTTCAATGACATTTAATCTTGTGGTTTAACCAAGGCTGTATCCTTCATTTGCTACAAGGCAAGACTTCTAGACCAGTATTGTTGGGTCAGATTTGACTGTTTTAAACGTGTGGTTTGGTTTACCGGTGTAGTGGGTCAGTACTTTGCTTGCGTCTATCCCCCCTGTAGCTGATTTCTGTACCGATGGAGAAGTTTGTAAATGTTAATGGATTTATCACTGCTCTCACTCCTGTGAGAAGTGGTTTTTCATATTATACAGGTAGATGGTGTGGCATAAAAAAGGAAGTTTTTAACTCAGAGTCAGAGAAGAAAGTGCTGGCATAGCCTTAGTATTGCCTGGGGTGGGCAGCATCCTGCCTCCCCCTTGGGGATGCTTACAGCGGGGAGCAGAGGTCCCCCGGTTAATGACTCGGTGCTCCCTTCTCTTGCCTCTTTCCTCATTCCCACAGATCAGATCAGCCCCCTGCGCCAAAGCCTGTCATCTGATTTATGGGAGCCATAAACTGCAAAGCAGAAAGAAATAAAAATACTAAACACTTAGTTTTTTAAAAGGCCAACAACTCATTGAAGTCTTGGTGATAATTTGCTCATAAAGAAATATTATGCTTCAGATCATAATCCCAGGCTGCAGATGGAGGCTAAGATCTGGCCTGAGTGTGTCCCTCTTAAGCTGTAAAAGGAAGGGAATGGGATAAAAAAACCCTCAACACATAGCATGTGGGGATTAGGCTTGGCTATTTTGTTGCCCATCCCCTCTGGTGCCTGGGAGGTCTTGTGGAGAAGTGCTGATCTGAAAAAACCCTTGTTCTCTGCTGAAAGGACAGTGGGTTCAGAGAGGGATGGGAGGCAAGAAGAGAGGGAAGGATAAAAATCCATGAGCAGCAGTCACAAACTGAGATTTATAGGCTGTGTGGAAGTTGAGTTGAGGGCTGTTCCTCTGGGACTAAGCAGGGGCTCTTGCCTACTTTAACTGTATTAATAATGATATTGTCAGTCTGGCCGGGCCAAACACTTGTTGGTGATGCTTGTGCAGCAGCTGCCTTTAAGAACTGTTGCTGAACACCATTTTTTTGGTCAATGCAGATGGGTGTCTCTGTTTCCAGCAGTGAAAACCAGCCCCCAGCTATCACAGCACCTGTAAGAGCAATGAAGGAATAGGTATGTGACCAGGTTAGACTTGTGGTGTTGATGTTTGATTGCTAGAGAGATCTCCTGGCTGCCCCAGGCAGGTACCTGCTCTAAGAGGATAAAATTCCCTTCTGGTTAAGCTTCCTGCTGCAAACACTGCCTGTGCCTATTTACCTCCTGGGCTTGCACTGCTGACTGGCACCTGGCAACTAAAAGCAATGCATTTCTTCAAAGAAGATCAAGGATTTCATGGCTGGTTCCATGCAGCTGCATATTCACCTATCTGATCTTCTCCACCTTACCCTGTCAAAACCATATGTTAGCCCACTGCCACCTCAAATGAATCTTGATATGACACTCTAGGGTTGCAGAAGGGAAGGAAGGTTGCCAGCAGTTTGTCTGTATTTCCCTTTCCTTATGTCAGCTGGCAGTGAGGCTGCCAGCAGCTCTGCCTTGTGCTCTGAACAGCACAGAGCTTGGTTCCCTTTTTCAAGTCTCCTTCCTACAAGAAACTTCTCTTTCAAAGAGCACCTTGCTTTCTCAGATGCACATCCTAAATGTGGTGATGTAGGGTCATTTATAAAGACTTGCGAACTGGAGGGAAATTGTCATTTCTGTGGTTTTTTCCTTCTTTTTTTTTCCTCTCCCACAATAATTGAAATGACCAGATTTTGCAGGAAACCCTAACTTTGCTCTGGGACTCATAATATTCATGAAGTCCACCATTCCAGATCTGTTTCAGGTGCAGCCTTAGCAGTGTTGGATTATCTCCTGCCCTTGGCCTGCTGGTCACACTGCCCCTGACATTGCCTGCTATGCAGTGCGTGGTGTTTGCAATGAGAATGTGCCACTAACACATACACAGCTTGGCATGCCTGTAACTCCCAGGCGCTTTTCAGCCAGGTGACTACTCAGACAGTCTGTTCGCAGCCTGTACTGGTGCCTAGTATTATTCCTCCCCAGGGCAGAGCTTTATACTTCCCTCCCTGTGTGTCATGAGCTTGCTGTTGGCCCAAAACTTGAATTTCTCGGGGTTGTTTTGGATCCTCAGTTTGCTGAAAGTATGATCTTTTTCCCATGCTACATTTAAAGGGGTTTCATCGTTCCTTGACAACTACTGAGTTCAGCCTTGTTCTGTCTTGAAGGCTTGCTGGTGATCTCAGCAGACACACTTTAATGGCAACCGAAGGGGCAGGGTACTGCATTTCAACAAGGACTTTCTTACTTAAAATAAGAAGGCTTTAACAAAAACAGATCCAAAGCTTAAGTAGCCTGGATGAAGAGAGAATCTGAAGTATTTAATTTCTCCCACAAAGACACCACTTGGGCAATTCCCCAGTAGCTGGGGTGGTCCTGGGTATGGCAGCTCCTGTGCTTCTGGGCAGGAGATGCTCCTGCTCTCCTCATGCAAGGAAAAGAGTTTCAAGTGCTTTTCATCAACCCCAGAGAAGCAAGGGCATGAGTCTAGTTTAATTCTTCCTGGGGGAAAAACCACTTTTATCTTGTAAATTAATCCAGCTAAGAGTGTTCCCTCCTCTACAGCCCTTTAAAGTAGGCTTTAAAGTAAAAACCTCTTTGGGAGAGAGGGCTTGGGGACTATTTCCCCTTTAGTCTATTTCTCCTTTAGTTAGAACAGGCAGTTCATTATCTTGGAGAAATCAAAACTTCCAAAGCTTCTGTCTGCCCCCATCTTTCCCTTAATGTTTCCTGAAATGTTTAACAGCATCCTCTCTGCCTGTTTCCCAGAGACTGGGTTCCTCTTTGCGGTCAAGGTTTCTCTTTCCCTCCTCCTCAGTCACTGAGAAGCAAAGACCTTGTTAGAGTGTCTTTGCAGGGAAAACAAACGATTGCGATGGCCAAAATGCATCATTCTTCTGATAGTGGCTGCAAGGGTGGAACTTTTTTCCTTTCTACAATTTTATTTGCTCCTGCAAACATGAGGGAGAAGGGATGCTTTCTCCCACCAGTGTGTGGTGAATTTTTAGTGTTGCATTTTACAGAAAGAACAGAAAGAAAGCAGCTCTGAACTTCATTCCCCACAGACCAGACCTTTGATTAAAAGGCTGCAGGTGATGTGTCCTTGCAGGTCTGGCAATAGACAGTGGTACCATTTGCATAGCAATGAACATCTCGCTTCTAATAGGACAAAAATAGTGGCCCTGTGTGGGTCAGAGTAAGCTGTAGTTGCGGCTGGTGCCAGAAGTGGTTGATAAATCACTGATCACTCCAATAAAATGCTCAAAAATGAGGAGCTCTTCCAGTAACTTTATTTGGAAGTAACTTTATTCTCCTGACCTTCAGGGAGTGCAGATACTTACACAGAATAGCACACAGATACTGTTCATTAAAAAGTATGTAAATAAAAACACTTTAAGTAGCAGAACTCTATGTTCTCTGAACATTCGCAGGCAAGCAAGCAAGCACGCTTGTGCATTGTCCTTTACGCCAGTGAGGCTTGTCTCCTAGGTATCAGGTCCAAAGCTGTTAACTATGCTGGTTTGGGCAGTAGTGGCAAAGTGAATTAAACTTGTTTGGCTCTTTTGCTTGTGAGCCTGCAGGGAAGCTGTGTGCAACAGGGGATGCTTGGATGGTCTGCTGGTAGAGAGGCACTCATAATTGCTGCGTAACCCCTTCTCACTGGGTAACTTGACCGTTGCAGCAGACGTGTGGCCTGTGTATGGCACTGATTGTAGTGCTGATCCCAGGTCAGCCAGGATTCAAAGCATGCCACCTGCTCAGGGACTCTTTTGCTTTGATTTTCTTTCTGCTGTTGTCCTGCCCAGTGATACCTTTGAAAGACTGCATTCACAGCTTCATCCACCAGCACTTCACTGCCAGGTTTGATCAGTAATGGCTCTCGCCTTCCTCTCTACTTTAGTTCTTAAGAACCTCCATTCCTCTGTGCCTTTCTTGCAGCTCCCCTGTGTCTACCCTTGCTACCTTCAGTGGGATAGGTTTTCTGCCCACCAGTGGGGTAACCATTCTCCAGGTCTGCCAGGGCTGCTCTCCCTTCCTCCGCCTCTGAAGGAACAGCTCCTGGGGAGCAGTGGTCAGCACAGCAGTCAGCAGACAGTCATCCCTGGGATTTCTTTTGAAGGTGACCTGGCTTGTGTGAGTTTAGGGGCCTGACAAGAGACCGGCTGGAGGAACTGGAGCAGTCCCCTTGCACACAGCTCCTGTTCCTGGGAGAAGCAGCCCCCCGCTCCAATATGATGCAGAGGTACAATGCTGACTCTATTACCCATTCCCACTTGTCCAGTGATGAACATAGTGTGTTGAACACTTCTTTAAATTAGGGCACTGGAGGCATAATTTAGGTTAGGGTTAAGTTCCGGCTGCAGGGGAGACACTTAAAACATACAGCATGTGTGCTGACAGACCCACTCATCTCACCAGAAAGTGAATAAATCTGTCTCATTAGTGGAGAATTTCCTCCTAAAGCCAGGGACTCTTTCAGGCTTCACTGGGGGGCAAAGCTGTTTTGTTGTGAGAGGATGAGGGAGCCATGGCCTGGTGGAGATGAGTGCAGTGGCTAAGCAGAGTTGGCTCCTCAGGCACCAGCTGGTGAGTGAACACAGTCTCACTACCCAAACGCCCAGCGGTGCAGTGGAGGTCTGTGGGCAGATGGGACAGGGAGTGCCTTCTCTAGATGTCTCTTTTATTCCTAGGAAACCTGCAATATGTGCTTTTCAAGTCCGCTATTCCAGAAGAGCAACTAAACGTGTGCTGAACTTTGATCGTGGGAGGATTGGTGTTAATAAGTTACAAACTGACCCAAGTGCTCTGTCGAAGCTGAAGGCAGCCGGGGGGAAGTTCCCTGCTTTGTAATAAGAGACACCTCGTTGCACCCTATCCCCTTCCCATCAGCTTCATTAACTCAGGCAGCCTCTCCAGCTTGGATGCCAAAACGGTTAACATAAATGAACTAATGTAGTCACGTTAGTTCAGCTCTGGGCTGATGCAGCTTGCCTTCCAGCTGCTGAAATCTGGCTGTGCAGGGACACTGGCTCAGTGCAGGAGGAGCAGAGCTGCCATGCCCCCATTTGCCTAGGAGTTGTCAGGGAAGGGTCATGGAGGAGAGAGGCCAGGTGCTCTGCCACCAGCCTGATGCCCAGCCCCAGCCTTTCCTTTTTCTCTGACTTTTTACAGTTCAAGAGGAAGGCTTTTTGCTTTATCTACCCTCACAAAATCTCCTCTTAGCTGGCAGCTTTGGGAACAACTGCCTTGCTTCTGCAACTGATGTGCCACTAGGAATCTCCTATCCACTGAGCTCAGTACGATTCCTGCTTATAAAGCATGAGTGTACTTTACAAGAGCTGAAGCTTCACTGTGAAGTGCAAAATTCGAAGAAAAGGATGCTGTTTAGATATTGTAGCTTCTACTTCTCCCCCTTTTTTTAAGTAGGACTTTTACAGCTTTCTTCAGCAAAAGTTTATTTCTGAACAAAGCTTGTTTGGAGACCTCCTTGTTGGTGGCTGTAAGAGGTTTTTTTCAGCAACTATGAAGGATTTATTTTAAATACACCCAATATAATAAGAAATAAGAACAGAAACTGAAGTTTGGATAGAGCCTGCCTCTTCAGTGTACCAGAAAGTGTCAGAAACTCTCTTCCCAGCACAAAACGGAGAAATAAGCTGTTTAGTTTTATGTATACAGCTGCCTCCTTACTGTCCCTGTCCTTTATAATAGACCCCCTTCAGGCTCCATCAGCAGACTCTGTACAGTAAGTCTGCTGGTGCTTATTCCCGAACCCTGTTGTTCTCTGCACCTGGCAGTGGAGCAGGCACATGCTGGTGTGCCTTTGTGGTCCCAGATGCCACCCCTCAAGAGCAAGCTTTTCCCCTGGGTTTGGACCTTGTATGTCTTTGCTTAAGTCCTGTTGACTATATTGTCCGAATGCGACCCACGCTGCAGTTGTTTCTGTGTATGACTAAGACTGCTTGCGGGAGCAGTGCCAGTGGGGAGGTGCCAGGCAGCAGACAGCTGAGGGTGGCCAGGGCAGAAACTGTATGAGCCCATGTGCTGTGTCCAGATGAGTAGTACCTCTCTGTGAGTTGCTTGCCAGAGCTGGCCCACACGCTGCGTCCACTGTGGGAAGTGACACCAGTTCCTTGAGTTCCCTGTAGTCCCTTGAGCGGTGGCACAAGCACTGTGGGTTTACCTTGCCTTCTGCAGTGACAGGACCTGGCTTTTCGCTTCTTCTCTGCATTCTAGTCCCTGCAATGCCAGTGTGCCATGACAGTGAGAGGAGAGCTGAGCAGCATGCTGCAGCTGGGGACTGACCCCTTGGGAAGGCTTGGCAATTATGGCTCTGCCCTGAGACAAGGGAAGCTGGTTCCTGCCACTAGCTCTGCAGAACTCGGGGGGGTATAATACTGCAGCCGCAGATGTGGCTTACACAAGGGGGGCCATGGCTTCTGCTTGACAAAGCAGTGGAGGTTTGGTAGAGGTGTCTGTGCTACTCTTGGGGCTGGGAGGGATGTGGGGCATGGTGGGTGCTCAGTGTACACCAAAGCCTTTGCTAACCAGGTCTGCTCCCTAATGTAGCCTAGCAGGGCTTGCTGACCCTCCATCAGCAGTGTGGGGAGGGGACAGCCCTCCTGCTCCCCTTCAGAGCTCTTCCCAGGCCATTCCCACCTCTCAAAGGTATTGCAGGGCCAAATCCTTGGAGGGAGCAGGAGGCATGCAGAAAAATAGCCCCCCTGGGTCCCACCATCTGCATTGCTCTGCAGCCCCCTGCTCCCTACCTGCCCTGTGGGGCAGAAGAAGCGTGGGCCTGTGTGCCAGACGGGCACGTACGGCAGGGTGAGGGTAGGAAGCTTTCTGCAGGCGAAGGCTTCCTTCAACAAAGCTGTTTCTGTCCTGCTCCCAATATTTCTGCCTGTGCGGTTGGGGACCCGGGGGGGTGGTGTAGCACAAAGGACCCCAGACAATAGGCCGAGTGGGAGCATTCCTCACACCCATGGCGGCCAGCGAATGAGCTTTGTTTCCAGCCGCTGCCTCTCTCCGTTTCGGGGGCAGTCGCTGCCGTCCATCCTCCCCTGCTCCTTTGTTCCCGCACTGCCTGCCAGGGGTGAGACAGGCAGGTGAGCGGCGCTCGAGGCAGGGGGCTGGCGACGTGCTGCGGCGGGTGCATATTAATAGATTTCTCCAGCCTGTCGCTGGGTGTTTGACTTGATTCATGAGAATCCTCCGTCTTGAGGAGGATGGATGCGGACGGGAGGGAGAGCAGGGAGAGAGCTATTGTTTGCCAGGCCTGGGGGCCTTGCCGGTGGCTACACTGGCGGCTGCCACCGCTGCCCCGAGCCACAAAAGCACTTTGCACCTTTGCCCTGACGTCCTTCCTATCTGTCCATCCAGGGCGATGCGAGGTGGGACTGGCTGATATCCGTGCTCTGTGCATGTCCCTGTGGCATGAAGCTCCACAGGGGTGAAGGGTGGCAGGCAGCTTCCCAAACACTGCCTCGAAGAGCAGTTGTGCTCCAGTCGCAATGGGCTGCTTCCAAGAAGGGCTGTTCGTGCAATTGAAAAGACTTCCATTCAATGCTTTAGTGGCATCAGATATCAAACATGGAAAAGCCTTCTAATGCCTTTTTATTTTTTTTTTTTCTAATGGCATCTGTAGGGATGGGCTATAATTTTGACTAAAATAAAATACACAGCTGGTGGACTGATACTAGCCAGGCAGCAGAGAGCTTCTGCCTGGAAAAGGCCGATTCAGGTACAGCATTTGATAATGCTCATACAGAAAGGGTGTGTATGGTAATACAAGGAAAGGAAAACAAACAGGATGGAGCATACTCCATCACGCTGACAAAGATCCAGATCGTATATGCTGGGGTGCAAATAGCATTGTTTGCATATTCAGCAGACTCTATCTTCCCTTTTCCCTGTTCCCGAGCATCAGTGGTGGCTGAGCTCCTTGGGGAGCTGTTTGAGTCAGGGGGACAAATGTGTATGGGGGAGGGGGGGCAAAGGAGCACGTGGAGGAGGGATGATTGCAGAGAGGGTGCTGCTGTCAGGGGCTACAATAGAAAGGAGCTAGCTGGTGGGATAAAGCTCCAGGGTAGGGTTTATCAGACTGAATGTAAGAAGCTACAGATGAGCTTGTCTGACAGCTTTCCTTTTATATCCCTGACAGGCAGCTCATCCTGCCCTGAACTAGACATCGAACAACACGGCTAAATCATGCTCCAGCGCAAAGGTCCCTGGTTTTATTTTATTTTTTCTTACTTCTCTCAGATGTCAAGGAATAAAGCTAAACTGAGGGGGAAAGGAGCATCTATTCCCAGCGGGTAAAGAGAGGAAGGCTGAAATGAAGGATTTTCCTGAGCGATAGCACTCCCCAGGCAGCAAACCCCATCTTGGAGTTTCCAGTGAACCTATTGGGACTACAAATCAAACAAATCAAGAAACGTCAAGGTGTATTAACCTGCTGCCCTGCACTGGCATACGCCACTGGCATACAAGGATGAACCCTGATGCTGTGTCCTCATGTCCTGGGAAGGGGCATGGCTGCGAGCCTGGCTGGGGTGAGGCGACTAAACTGACTCCCAACTCCTGCTCTCTGGCTGTCTCAGTGTGGAAAGCAGGTGCTGCAGGGAAACCTGGGTTGGTTACAGCAGTGGTTGAGGGCTGTGCCAGCCCTTCGCAATGTCTGCTCTCAGTGAGGCAGAAAATTGGCTGTAAAGAGGAACTGGCACACATCTGTTTGTAGCTGAAGCCAGAGCAGCTTGCGTTAAGAGATTACCTGGACTCTACTGCTGTCAAGTATCGGCTGCAAGAGGGACGGATTTCCTCAATGCCTTCTTTTATGTGGTGACGCATCCAGAAGCTCTGGGCAGGGCTTCTTCAAATAAGCTTGTCCTCAAGCTTTTTGCAGGTCTCTTTTTTCTTTTTCTTTTTTTAATCTTCTTCCTTCTTATAAAGAGAATTGGGCAATCACAGCAGTTTGATGAAGGTGCTCTTAGCCTTTTACTTCATAGCACATAGACTTCATGAAGAATCAAAGACATGATAATAAATTGGGTGTAGGAGACTCACCTGCTGTTCCTTTCCCCATCTAATTTTCCTCCCTGCACTGTCTCCAGATCGTGTCCTGCCCCTAGTTGCTCTGTTAACTTGTCTCTACTTATAACATTCTGTACATAAAACACAACTGGGTGCTTTTTGCTCTGATTGAAATCATACTGTGTAAAAGAAAATACAAATTAGCTCTGGCCTTTGGGTTCCTGACAAGTTTCCAGCACTGCTTTCAGCACCACAGAGGTTGTGTAACTACGCGTCTTAGTGCAGTGACGTCTCCCACTCTGTCATGAGCTGGACTGGCTGCCGCACATCCAGGTTCAGCTGTTAAGAAGCTTTTAGCACTGAAGGAGGAAGAGAAGTTGCCAGCAGCTGGGTGAAATGTGGGAACTTGTTTTTTCCTGGGTAAATCCCCAAATCTTGATGTTTGTGCAAATAGCTCCAAGTCTAATGTGTGCTGAGTGACTGGGGAGCCCAGCATGGGGAGAGCTAATGCTTCAGTACAGGATTAACCCTCAAAGGAAGAATACAGTAGCAATTTATGCAAACTATGGCTTAAGTTTGCCAGATCTTTTATGCAATGAAGCACGGGCACTTCTCTGCCTCCTCCCAGGAATCAAGACGCGTACACTGTTACACCATTTCAGCACCGCAAACGGAAGGGCTGAAGCTGCAGCTACCACATTTGCAGCAGAAAACTTTAAGTCTCAGTGACTTCCTCCAAGGATGCTGAGCCAAATACCATCTCCAGACCGGCGAGTGAATGAGTTGCAAATGATGTCACCGGTTTGAAACGGAGCGTGGGCATGACGTGGGTGAATGTTCCTGGTGCTGGGTGTTTTCTAAAGGTTTCTGAAGCATGAGGCATGACTGAATGACTTGTGTTTTCTTTAAAAGTTGAGTGGGTGAATCTTGAATCATTGGGCTGCTTTTATTTTTGTTAGATGTGTGTGGGCTGAGGACATGACTCAGTATTTTCTCTGCAGATGCGAAGATCATATTGCCGATTCTGGGTATACTTCGGGCTGTTTCATGCAGAGAAACTGGAATGCTTTTTCAGCCCTGAGCTTTGCTTTTTGGCAGCCTTAAGCCTTTTGATGTGAAAATAAATAAATAATTTTTAAAATCAGTGCTTTCCCAAAATGTACAAAAATACACTGAAGAAATGGCTGAACATGGGGAAATTACCTCTACCCCCATGTTTTTCCAATAATTTATCTGAGTATTTTCACGTTGTTCTGGAGATGTCCGTTAATATCTGTTTTTTCTTCCTGATTCTCCCTAGTCCAGGTTGCTGCTGGGCCACCCCTTTGTCTGCTGAGTATCATCTCTGGTATTTGTTTAACCAGCCATGCCCTGCTGGGTGACAGCCACTGTCCTCTGACTGATGGCTGTGAGTTCTCCCTCTCCTCTCAAGAGACAAGTAGGCATACTTGTGGGTATATGTATGTGGTTCAGCCAGTACCCAGAAGTGACACAGAAGTTCCAGAAAATTTTCCTTTTTCCCTTTGACAACCTCCCTGTCCTACTCCCCCTTCTTTATCCTCACTTTATCCCTGGTACAAGGTATGGTATGTGCTCTGGGAGATGGACGAGGCCAGGCATGGGCTGTGGATGCTTTTATTGTGCAATGATGAGTTCTCTCTTCTCCCATCTCCCTTTCTCTGCTGCTGAGCAGAGTGCTGGTAGTCGTCCTTGCTAAGAATGGGTTGCTTGCTAAGACTCATAGCCCAGTGTCCTGGAACCACTGATAAACATTTTTTCCCTGCTGATACCAACCTTCAGCCTACCATGAACCTTGGTAGGCTTGCTGAAGATCTGGGAAGTGCTAGACAATAACAGACTTGTGGGTGAAGAATGTTGTACAGAAAAGGCAGTCTTTTGGCTGATCAGAAGATGATGTGTCTATAGGGGTATTCTGCAGGGTGTGTAGAGTGAAATGAACTCCATACACCCTGCTTTTTTGATCTGAGTTTAACCACAGAAAAATTCACACTTTCAACCCCTAACAATGGCCTTAGCTAATGTGACCTGTACTTAGCACAATGACCCAAACCCCACTACTTTCCTGACTCTATACTGGACCATACAACAGTGAGCCACACCAATATAGCTAATTACAAGCCATATGCTCAAGCATGTATTGTATTGCTGAGGGGCTGTATCATTTTCCAATCATTCTAGTTCCTCAGTCCTAAGCTCTAGCCCCTATTCTTGACATTTTTTTCTAGCTTCCACTGCCCACCCATGGCAATAATTCACTCCAAACTTAGGGCTGAGTACATCTGTTATCCCTCCAGACCTCACAGGAAGCCACTTGATTTGGTTAGCTCAAGTGTCTTTGCAGCCCTGCCCCAGAATGACATGGAGTGGGTACCAGGCCTTATCATATCATCTTTCAATCCTCACATTATTCAGGAATAATCCTACACTTTCAACCCTTTTTACCCCAAAGCCTCATTCCAGCCTTAACCATATAGTACCAGCCAATAGTACTCTAAACATAAACTGAAAGCCCCCTGCATTGCTGAGTATCAGCACTCAGGATTGCCCAGAGGATCAAAGAAGGAGTGGGTGCTCTTTAGTCCTTGATATTCCAATCCCTAACCCTGACTTCAGTGTCTACAGACTCAATGCTCTTTACGTACAGGCCCTTACCTCTGAGTGCCCAAGCTGTTCATCCCTGCCAGCCACAGTCCTCATGTCTGTGTTTCTAATGTCTTTGCTGGAGCATGGGCATGGGGCTGGAGCAGCCAATGGGGCCTGCTGGGTATAGAGGCTGGAAGTTGTGCTTGTTTTGAAGTATAGCATGGGAAGATATTTTTTGAGCATGGCTTGAAGGATCAACTGTTTTGCTGTGGCTGCCGAGAGGATGGTAGTTTGGGTGCAGCCTAAAGCATGGGGCAACGGGGAGCATGACAGTGTCTGTACATCAGTGAGAAAGCAGGGAGGCACAAGATCACAGAGAAGCAGATGGTCAGGGGTAACTAGGAAGGCCTGAGAATGCCTGATGTGTTCCACTGACTCGTCTCTTTTCTTGAAACAAGCCTCATTGCTCCTGCCTGCTTCCTTCCTTCTCGCTGCCCTTCCACTCTTTCTTCATCACTGCTCTCACCTCTTGTCCTGCATCTGGATCTCTAGAACGACTTGCTCCTCTACAGCTGGTTCTTCAGCCCTCCCCAGCCCTGTGGCACTGCTGCCTTACCCGCTTTTGGCAGTCAGAGCTCATCCAGGGGCCAAGCATATGAACCTTATTACAAGGTACTCTAACCATATTTCATGTTAGCCTGTCTTGCTGGTTGGGAGCCAAGAACAGAGAGTGCTATGGCTGCAGGTCTCTTCAGGTGACAGGGTACTGCTGTGAATAGTCAGCTTGCTTCTGAAGTTTTGGGGGGATTGAGCTTTACACTGCCTTCCATAATTTATTTACATTCAAGGTTGGCATTACATTTTTTGATTTATAAACCGCATTTAATAAGATGTCAATTTTGTAATTCTTACAGTGTGTGATCTTTGGCTTTTCTGAACTTCTGCTGTATTACTTTCAAGTATAGTTTAGCATAGCTGGAAAGCAAGCTTGGAAAGAGAAAAGCTGACAGAGAGCAGATCAGATTGAGAGGGAGATGGTTTATGATTGAGTTAGGTTTTGTTTTCAACAGATGAAGCCAGTGTTTCCCACCTGCCTAAGGAGTGCCCACAGCAGTCTGAATCACTTCAGACCTTGTTCTGAAATAAATCACAACAGCAAAACGATGCTGTCTGTGGCAGTAGACAAAGTGCTTATTAAAGGGTGAGCTTTGCTGTGCATGCTTAAGGTCGCAACTTTTTTCTTTTCCAGAAAACCCGTTTGTTGCAGTAATCAAGGCTGGTGAAGGGAAGGTCCACACAGAGTGCTGAGACCAGCCTGCTTCCTCATTCTTTGCACACTTATAGTTGGGCAACTTTCTTCAATGTCAGATGAAAACTTCCTTCTCCAGTCCAGTAACACTGTACTCACCTTGAGCAGAACAAGGTCTCCTCCCCACGTAACACACGTTAGATCCCTTGCGGGAATGCCCAGTGGTGTGCTTTACTGAGGTGATTAAGGGTTTTGTTGTTTGCAGACACCTCCTGAAATACAGCATGTGTGTACTTTTACGGCCACTTTGGATAAAGTTACCGCTGCAGCTGGTAACTGCAACGTTGAGATAAAACTCGCCACGTGACAACCTAAGGAACAGCAAGCTAAACAGCAAAGAATTGTTCACTTTCAGACTCCAGTGTGGCTACATATGCTGCTGTTTTGTTGCACAAACACAGAATGACAACTTTAACTTGAACAGTTGTCTCTTAGTAGTCACTGTATTACTTGTAATTGTTTCTGCAAGAGCTTGCAGGCCCTACCTAGCTGTGTTTCTGAGTCAGATTAACAAAGAAAAACTGTGCTTCATGAGAAAGCCTCTTGATATGCATTATTTCCAGAAACCCTGAAATCACCATTTGTTACCTTACCAGTGTTTTTTACCCCTATTAAGCTTAACATCAGGTTTTTTTATAGGACTGATGTGTCTGTGGCCACATTCTGAGCTGCTAAAATAGCCAGATGTGTCAGAAAACAGAAGAGGACTGAAACCTCCACTGACAATATCCTGCAGGTCGTAACTGCATGCACTTTCTAAACGGGTCAGGATTTGGTCTGAGAAGCTGGGATTTCTTGAGGATATACTTCACATTTGCTGTATTTCTCCATTTCATTCTCCATTCAGACACATAGCCTGTGTGCTGGATTTATTTGTTTTACACTTTTTTGCTGTCCAACTTGCCGCCAAATCACCATCTTGTGTTGCTGTCTTATATAAATGTTAACATTAGCATTAGCTAGCTTCACAGTAACAGCCTGGAAAGGAAACATCTACTTCTGAGCATCCCCCTGCCAAACAAGCATACTGCACATGGGTTTTTCTGGGCGGCTACTGGCAATTAAGGACACTGGATGCAAAATTATAATGCAGTATGAACTGTTAATCTGTAACACCCTCTTCAACGTGTTTAGTGTTTCTCTTTTAAGTTGGAACATTGAGCCTGGAGACCATTACTCCCTGTTCCCTCATACAATACAACCTCCATCTAGAGATCCTGCCTGCCAGCAGAAGGCAAGTAAAAGTCTGTTTAAACTCTACTTTTTTAACCTTGATGACACATAACAAATGCGTCAGCGTTACTTTTGTGTCCTGAAAGATGGCATGGAATGGAACAGGGATGCAAACGTATGCAGAGAACTGGCCAACAAACCAACCAGTTGCAAACCCCATACGATACACCAGCCTGTCTAGATGTTGTAAAACTCAATGTACCCCGGCCATGAGGTCTGCTCCTACAGGAAAAAAGCACCACCACATGCCCATTGTGTCGTTCAATGTATGGAGTTCAGTCTACACACCGATGCGTTGGGGAAAAAGGTTCCCTGACAACACAATGAATGAATGTCATGTGGTTGACTCCGTGTAATCCGTTTGGGTCTTCAGGTACTTTCGCAGAAATCACGAGCAGAGCTCAGTTAAGACCGAAAGAGGACACCTCCTCGAGCAGGCCCGGCTCAGGTTGGAGCGGGCAGCGTCGGCGTTCTACGGCACCTGCTCCGGTTTCCCGGCGGGGACAACTACGGAGGGGTCCCTGGCAGACACCGGTGTGGGCCTCCCGCCCGGCGGCCCCTCGCCAGGGCTAGTGCCGCCTCCGGCAGGCCACAGCTCAGGAAGGGCCTCATGCTAGGGAGGCCGGGCCGGGCCGGAGGGGCACCGGCCCCGCGGACAGCCCCGTTCCATAGGCGCCCCAGACACAGCGCTGGGCGGGGGCCGGTTATGGCCCTGACGAAGGGCGCCCGGAGGCCCCGGCTCCTCCACGCTCCTTCAATCACCTCCGCCGCTGCCCGGGCCGCTTCCGCCACTGTGGTTACATAAGGGGCAGGCGGCGCGCGCGCACAGCGGCCCGCCCCCTCCTCGCCCGTGTCCTCGCGGCACCCTGCCCCTCCCCCTTCCCCGCGTGACCACCACCCGGGAAGGAAAGGAGGGAGGGAGGGGCGGGGCCAACGCGTGCCTCCCCGCGCCCCGCCCCCTCCCGAGGGGGGCGGCACGGCCGCCCCCCCCCCCTCCCAGCGCCCTAATGGCAGCCCGATTCTCCCC
>WYDI02029817.1:0-13676 GCA_009867235.2 Psittacus erithacus
TGGCCTGGCCCTACAGGCCCTTGTCCAAAGCCCCTCTCCAGCTTTCCTGCAGCCCCTTTAGGCCCTGGAGCTGCTCTAAGGTCTCCCCTTAAGGAGCCTTCCCTTGTCCAGGCTGATTCATCCCAGCTCTCTTAGCCTGGCTCCAGAGCAGAGCTGCTCCAGCCTTCTGATTATAGCAGATGCTTCACTGTTCGCACTGTATACAGAAGGCTTTTGTCTCTGGCGCAGCTCAGAGAACTCAAGTAGCTGCAGGTAATTTGATATAAAGAGCAAAATAAACCTTTAATGTGTTCACTTTATTTTCCCAATGAACAGCACCATTGTAAGCAGTATTAATACGAGTCGTGTTGCCATGTGTTACTTCTCCCACATCTTTCAAAGGTGTTGGAAGGGGAGCTTGTTTGTGTAGTGAACAGTGTCCCTGGTGTTTGCTTCTGTATCTCAGCACCCTGCAGACAAAGAACTACTTCTCCCTGATGCAGTCCTAGGGACATTTTTTCATTGAACACAGTGATTTTCACCACAAACACAAGGGTATCAGCTGGGATCAAATCCTGAATTACTTGTGAATACACCTGTTTTCACACATGGCCGCTAACAGAGTCAATAGTAACTGGGTCGCACGCAGTCCTGGATAACACTGGATCTGGTATGTCTGCTCTCTCCTGGTCCTAGAGGAATTTTACCCTGTTTATTTGCTCCCTAGATCCGCGGTTCTGAAGAGCCTGGTGTCAGGTTAATTTAGCGTTTCAATCCCTCACGTCGAGCCAATCCATTTCAGGGGTGACTTTGTACTTTCCCTTCCGGAGGAAATCTGTCACCGATGTGACTGCTGCACACAGAGTGCACGTTACAACAGCCAGAAGATCCCGAGTGTTATTTCTGGTTACCCTTGGCTTGCTGAGGGAAGGAAATGCAGAAAGAGCACAGGAGGGTGATTCTGTGATGGTTCTGTGATGCTGAACTGCAGTGATTACCCAGCTGCTCCATGGAGGCTCCCTGCAAAGGTGTGTGGGATCCCAAGCCCATCTGGATTTCACATGATCACAGAATCCCAGCCTGGTTTGGGTTGGAAGGACCTTAAATCTCATCCAGTTCAAACCCCCTGCCATGGGCAGGGGCGCATCCTAACTGCCAGCTTAAATTTACCTATAGGTGACTTGCTTCCCTTTCTCCTCTTTGAAAGACATTTCTAGCACTTGTATTTCCCTTTACTTGAGCCTGTTGATCCCCCATCCACATCATGGCAGGGGGTTGGAGCTGGATGAGCTTTAAAATCCCTTCCAACCCAAAACAGTCTGGAATTCTATGATTTATCTCTTGGACTTTTTTGGTTTTTGTTAGAATCCTCCTGCAGGAAAAAGAAGGGAAATGGGATGCCTGGACCTAATAGGAAGAAGGCTTTATCCTTCTTTATTCCATGGCTGGACAGAGGCAGGCCCTGAAGATGGTGGTGTGAGCTCCGAGGGAAATCTGCACTATTCCTTCCAGGAGCGATGGAGTGAGCATGGGCATCAGATTGCTCTGGCTCCCTGATGGCTGCTGCTCTGAGAAGGATGCTTTGGATGCCATGGATTCACACACCTCGAGGCAGCGTGTGCAGGGTCAGGAGTGCTGGGATAGCAGCTGAGTGAGGCACCAGCCCAGTAAGGATAAGTTCAAGCAAGGGGCCATCTGTGCTGCTGCAAATCATTGAACAGCGAAAGCCAAGTCCAGGTGCAAGTGCCCAAACAGCTGAATGGAATAGCAGCAATCGGGGATGTGCAGCAGGCAGAGAAAGGAGAATGGAGAAATGGGCTCCTCTTGCAACCTGGCCTGGGATGAGCTTCTGGCAGGTGCTTGTGCTGGTGCTGTTCCCCTCCATCTTCCCCTAAGAGCTGGTCTCCCCAAACACCTTCATGTGATCAGGTCCTTCCCCTCCCTGATTTCTGCCTCCCCCATTACTAGCTGTCTCACAGCAGCACGTAGCATGCAGCCCATGCCCTCTCCCTTCATCACTCCAAACACCCTCTGCTCTTGAATTCCCTTTTTTCCCTCTGTGAACAGCATTTGGGGACACAGATTGACTGAAAGCTGTGATTCAGTATAAGCAGCACCATAAATAGACTGCAAATGACCCAACCGGAGCCTGGTACCCACTGATGGATTGAAAACACTTTTCTCACTCCTTCCCATGATAAAAAGAAGCCACCTGCTTTTGTACACCCTCAACAAGCACTGCCTGATAGGGCTCTGCAGCAAACTCCTCATTCCCTTGCTCCAAAGCTCCCCTTCTACCCACCTTCAAGCCCTTGACACCCGTGCCATGTCCATATCTCCACTAATCCTGAACAGTGTCTCCCTCCTCATCTTCAATGTGAGTTTGCTTCTCTGCTGTGTCAATGGAGGGGGTTGTAAACTGCTGAGGTTGTGCTGGTTTAGTGGAAGCAACATTCCTCATCTTCCAAACTCCTCCTACCTTGCCTTATCTATTCTAGATGTTCTCTCTAATGGGGAGATTTTGTCATCTCTAAGGAGGTGGCTGATAAACCAGATTGGATGCTCAGTCCCTTCGTGTAGCAGCTGAAATGTAGGACCACTGGTGCCAGCAACTTTACCCTGGTCACATGGGCACAGTCCTCGTTTATCCCTGAGACTTTTTACACCTTCCTTATTATTATCGTTAGCAATTCCCGAGCAGAAAGGAGCTGTGAGGTTAAAATGGGAACAAAACCGGGTGTTTGGGATCTTTGGTGACCCTGAGCCTGGCTGAACTCAGAAGAGATTCACTTGCCGTTGCCTGATTTCACCAGAAAGGCTTCAAGAGGACAGCCCTTTCACTGCTTCTTCACCCCTTTCACTGCATCTTCACCCCTTCTTTGTCATTAAAATAAGAGATGCTTAACAAGTCATCCGCTCCTTTTATTCCTGCCCTCTAAGGCAGGAACTACATGCGTTTCCATGAACTACAAAGCACGTAAGGGAAAGAAGGCTGTCCAGAAAAGCTCGTTTTCTTTAGGTTTCTACCTAAAGCATCTTCTAAAGGAGAGTCAGCAGTACAGCTGGGACACATCAAGCCTGCCAGGAAAGAAAAGCAATTGGCAGAGACCACTGCACAGTCCAGATGATCCCATATTCCTGGGTTTTAATGCATGCTCCCCCCCTCCAGAAGTTCAAGGGTATTGAGATCAGATGTTGTGATTGACCTCATTATAAATAGAGGAACCATCTGCAAAAGCTCAGATCTGGCTCCAGGCTTCTTCCAAGTCCAGGTCTGGGATTTTGATTTGAACCTCTGCCTAACTCGTTCAGCCTCTGCCAGGGCACAATGTAAGCGTGATGCAGGATACCAAGAATCCTTTTGCTAGTAGAAGTACTGGACCAGCTCATCATCAGAGCTCAGCTCTGAGTCTAAACTCCTGTTTCGAGCCTGATGCGCCCACCATCCCGCTGCTCCTCTGCACACCCTACCCTCTCCTCTCTTGCCTATTTTACGCCTAGCTGCCACATTAAGGAACCTATCTGAATGCCTATTAATAGAGTGTAAACCTTGAAAAGCAGTAGTGATGCATATATGGACCGAATCTACTTGCGAAGGTACATGGCAATCGATCCCTTTCAAAGTGAATGTGGGAGATCAACAGATGCAGCACACTCCCAGATTCCCTGTAGGTCTTGCACTGGCAAAACATCTCATAAACAGCAAGCAGCCATGACAAGAGGCCTTTTCTCTTTCCTTTATTCCTAAGAAAAGAGAAATACATCTTTGAGATCCCACTGACAGCCATTCTTCCTTAACAACTTGCTTGACTCAACACAGGCCATGCTCTTGAGACTTGTTAAGGGCTGGGTGGGAAAGACATCTCTACCCTGTTCTCTTCTCTCCTCCTTTCTTTAATCAAAGAAAGAAAACAGGGAAAGAAAATAGAAGAAGAGGAAGGGAAGCAGTAGCCCCCTCCTCCCCACTCCTTGGCTTTCTCCTCTGTCTCCCTGGCTGTCAGATGCTCCGACATTCCTTGCACGTGTTTTGCTTCAAAAGTTAGAGGAAGAGAGGGAGAAAGGGAAGCTGCATTGCACAGTCCCTGTTGATAAGGTTCAAAGCAGCCAGAGACGCCTCAGAAGCACATGCAGTCTCTCCCTCTCTCCCTGTTACAAGAGAAAAAAGAGGAGCTAAATTCCATAGCAGACTCCGCTTTCTCCTGCCGCTGTTATCTTCCCTTGCACACGGGCTGGAGGTAGGGGGGAGATAGGAGCTGTCCTGTTTACCTTGCAGTTTCTCTCCGCCCTCAGCCCCCTTTGAAACGCTGTCTCTAAGCTGCTTTTGTACTCCCGGTTTTTAATGGCAGAAAGAAAGGAGGAATAACGCATGGACACACTTGTGTGCTGAGACGTCGTTTAAAGCCTTGTCAGGCTTCCCAGAGGCTGGGTTGAGCCCAGCTGAGGTTACTCAAGGAAAAGCCATGCCAAAAGTCTTCCTTGCTGTTAATATTTCCCCAGCTTTGTCATTATCTGACTTTCCCCTTCCTCTACCCCTTCATAAATCCCTCTCATTCTCCCTCCCTGCTTAGCATTGGAGCAGTGAGGAAACATCACTAAGTTATCACCACATTACTCATCTGGGGAACCCAGCCAAGAATGCTCTGGCCTAGCAAAATGGTCCCAGCCATCTGTCTGTCTGTCGTGCTAGAGGAGAAACAAGCACACAAAGAAGAACCAACACACATGTTTATTGAAAAGCAGGAAACCCAAGAGCCATGGAAGCCAGGAAACAGCGACCAGAACCAGCAGTCACAGGGAACACTGAGATGGAGTTTCAGTCACTTCACTGAGATACTTCAGATGAGCCCAGGGAGCTAAAAGCCTTCCCTTTATTGCCTTCAAAGGGGAATTAAATAGCCAAGAGTCTGGTGGAGGGAAGTCAGTAAAAGTCAAAGAGCTCATCAGACTGGCCCCTCACTTCCCGTCTGTCTAATAGGAGCATCAATCTGCAGTGTCCCTGCAAGGGCACCTTAGGACAGGTCCAGCTGGCAAATGGGTTTAGTTTATGCTTTCCCCTTGAAGTGATGGGGACTCAGGTGCTGGGTGGCCATCTTGGGCTCTGCAAGTGACCCACATCAGCTCTTGCCCTTAGGAGGAGCCTCCCCCCCACAGGTGAGGTACATTTAGAGCTGGTGTTTATAACTGTGGCCAAGCAAAGCCCTCCTTCCATCTCCTTCTCTCTTCATAAGTGCCTTTTGGGAGTAGCGCAGGTCCTTCTAGCTATGTGGGCTGGACTTCTGCTTGTGTGGTCCAGCTTATGACAAACAAGGCTTTGAGTGTCTCATCCCACTATGAGTGATGAGGACAGAGCTTCAATCCCTCTTGGAGCTGATCAGTGAAGAGCACTTCAAAGTTTGCATCCTGAGTGTTTTCTTGCTGCTTCTGTGCCCTTCAGCTGAAGAGGAGGCCTCAAAGGAGGCTGCAGGTATGGGCTGGTGCCTGGGTGGGGGCTGGATATGAGGGACAGAGGGGATTTACCTTTGCAGTGAGCATCAGTATGTTTATCTTTTTTCCTGCCCTTGTATTGACCGCCAGAGATTAGTTAACAGCTCTGAAGTGGCTTTTGAGGAGCACACGAAATGGGTTTGTCAAATAGGAATGAGAAGAAAGACCCTCAGTGTTTACCAGTGCAAGCTGGTGAGGGAAGAAAAAACCCTGCCTTATCCCAGGCTGTTAACTATAGCCAGATTGTCACCAAGCTAGCAATTTATACCAAGCATGAAGAACTCTTTTCTATGCAGAGAGGAACTAATGCTATAGATGGAGATTACTGCCATGCACACTCACTGCAGGGGGGCACTGGAGCCTGCAGGCTGGTTTTAGCCTGTTGTACAGACAGCAGAGCAGGGAGGGAGCATCTTCAACTGAAAGCAATAGAATAGTCCCTACTGCTCCTACCTGCGTTTGGTCCCAGCACAGTGAAGAGCTCTTGTTTCCCTTCCTGGGTATCTTCCAACCAAAGGAGAGGAAACTCAGGAAATGAAGACCCAGTCCAGCTTCCCCTTGGCCTGAATGTCTAAAGATAAGAGCTCCACTCATTTAAAAGATAGGGGCAGTTTTACTGATGAGTTCTCTCCAAATTCAAGGCTTTCACCCATATGATGAAGAGTATCACATGTGCTGGATGCCAGTCAGTGCTTCCCTAACCTGACTTGCCCCAGAGGTGCTGCTGAGGGGTGACTTTTGCATTAAAAAGAGCTTCATGCAAAAACCTTAACTTTATAGAAAGCCTTTGAGGGGAGAGCAGAGGCTGCTTTTCCCAACAGGCCAACTCCTGCTTCAGGATGCTAACTGAGCCACATCCGTGATTATACCTTTGATTTAGCTGGGAAGATTCATTTGACACATGAATTCTCAGTCTGAGGGTGAATATCCATGGCTTATGTCTTTGTAGACATCCCCAGAGTGCAGTGGGAGAGCTGGGTGCTCTGGGGTCTCTTTGTCCCCCCTAACCTGTGAACAGTCTTTGCTGTGGAGGAACATGTATCTGCACCGTGTTCAATCCCTGTTATCGATGTGCTGCTGGGGAATTTCTCTGTGAATTACAGTCATCAAGAAACAGCACAGAAGTCATTTGCCCATGAGGAAAGAGATGGGGATCTGCTGGAGGTGCCTCTGCAGCCTATAGTGCCAGTTCTGCATTGCAGCAAGGGCATTTCACAGCCAGGGGCAACACTGCAGAGCAGCAGGATACCTGGGAAGTGAGTCTGAACTAATTTCCTGGGTACCTCCATCACTTCCCTTTCCAGTTCATAGGTACAGGAGTTGAGATGCAGACTTCGAACTTGTAATGGAGCCATTTGGGAACACATAAACCACTATCCAGGATCTAGTTTCCCTGACTGTGCCGTTAAAAGAAGCATTTAGGACAGAAGAACAGCTTGCTATAGAACAATAAAGATGGGAGACTTGGACTTTGTCATCTGTTGTGAGTTCACTGGCCAAACAGTGAAATAGCAATAAACTTTGCAGCAGGTAAAAGCAAACCCATGCTGGTTATTCACAGCTGGCCTCACCCAGCCTATCTTGCCTGTGGGCATAAGCTCAGCCTGTTCTGCAAGTTGCCTAGCTGCTGATGCTAAAACCGAGTTCCTGCCCATCACATCTGAAGCAGCCATTTCCAAGTTAAACATCTGGGTCTGTTTTCAATTTTCCCTTCAAATACCAGGAGTGATTGTACCACATTATGGGCTAATCGCCTGTCAAATTTAATTTCTTAAGCTGAGGCTGCCTTAGAGCCGAGTGAATGAAAAGGGAAAAATGCCCTGTCCAAACCCACTGAATTACTGTTTTTATGCTTGTGTAGTTACCTAAAAATTGGAGCTTGTCCTTAACCTTTTGCTTAAACTTTATGGCAAACGCATTACTGTCAGAGTAGGGCATTATATGCAAAGTTTGATCTTCCAACAGGTCTTTATATCTAAACTGTAATGAACTGAATTTCATTAAAGCAGCACTTGGGCTAGCTAGGAGTGAAGTCCTCCTCTGTACTTGCTACTATCACAGACATTCAACATCATTTCCTGCAGGCTGTGTCTGTATTATCTGCTGGAACAAGTCTTCTCACTTTATTTATCTCAGGGTCCATCTGAAACTCTCAGATATAAAGGTTTTTTAATGCTCTCCAGCCCTAGGAAGGGGCCTCACTGATTTATGTGTGTGGCGTCCATCATATGGTGACAACCGCCATTGATATAGAGAGAACTGGGGCCTGGGTGTGGGTTTGGGTGCAAAACGAAAACTAGCCTCAAACCCAGGCTCTTATTCCCTATGGTTCTGGAGGGTAAATGTCAGATTTTGACGGGGGGTGGTGGAAGGCTGTGGTCTGATATGAACCCACAGCACTGGGGGGAACCTTGGTGAAGTCTCTGTACAAGCCTTTGGTGTTAATGTCTTGTAGCTCAGCTGCTCAAACAGACAAAATCCGGGCTTCAGTGTGGCTTAGTCTTGGCCCTGAGACTGTTAAAGGGAGAAGGACAAGGATGGGGAGGAGAGCAGAGCCCTGAGGAGCTGGGTGGCAGAAGGGAAGCACAAAGCTGTCTAAGGAAGCGTTGATTGAAACAGGGGAGAAGCAACATCAGAGGCTCGCAGTGAAGGTGACAGCCCTGCTGCTGTCAGCAGCTGTGGTGTCTCTGGGACAGGGAATCTGTGCAGTGAATTTAAAGCTTCCAGCTCTCCCAGTGGGCCAAGGAGGTGTCAATGGCTTCTTTTATTTATTTATTAAGCCTCTCTAAGCACAGAGCTAGAAAATTCCTTGGGCAGAACCACCACTGTGTGGAAGAGAGTTACTTTGGACAGATGCTGCAAAAGAGGTGACCAAAAACTAAGATTGTTCGTGAACCAGTGGAAAACCTTTGAAGTTCTGTAATCGTTCGTGATGTATCATCAGACAAAGTTCAGCTCTGACCTGCTGGTGTGTTTCACCTGCAAATTCCAACCTGGTTTACAGCTTCCCTCTGCCTCCTTTACTATAGGAAAGCAGAAGAGAAGCTTGTTATGGCTGAGTGCCTCTTGTCACACAGGGACTGGCAGAGCTACCAGGTCTCCTATTGCCCAGATGCAGTGTCATGTATTGACTCCTCATATGGCTGATGGGAAGAAAGAACAGTGAATAGAAGTGATTCCCAGCTCCCATCACCTACCAGAAGCATCCCACCCCATTATGTCAGTGGCTGACTTACCCCAACGTCTCCCATTTCATCCCTGCATACACTGGTTGGCTCAAGCTTCTCACCAGTGATTGCATTACTCTCTGTTGTGCTGAGCATCATATCAACCCTTTGTGTAGCCAGAGGTGGGAATGTTTGCTGGGGACCAGGGTGAGTGTTTCTGAAACAAGAATACGTGTGAAATGTGTGGTTATTTGTGGCAACCATCACCAGTAAACAAGTAAACAGTCTCTAGCTAAGCCATGTAGACATGGCATGAAAGAAAGGCTTGAGGAAATCCTACCAAGCTGCTTCAGACTCGTAAAGCAGCAATGGGCTGTGCCTGAATGAGATGGTTTTGCAGCACACATGCAGGCCCATGCACTGTGAGATAAGGAAAGGTTTTACTCTGTTGTTGGCAAATAGCTGGGAGATCTAAGTCTCTGCTGAGCCCCCACTTTTCCTAGGTCCACTTTGCTTTTGTGTGCAGCTCATCAGCACTGGAGAGCATTACTGTCCCCTCCTCAAAATGCACTGAAAACTCCCTTCTTGGCACCTGCAAAGAGGCTTTTAAGATGACCAGAGCTGGTTCTGGTCTATCACCTTTGTTGAAACCTGTAGTTTTCGTGTGGAGGAATTGGCTATGGTGCTTAGGGCTTTGAGCAGATAAGTGTGGCAGGATTGGAGAGGCAAGGGCTGCAGTAGTGAAGGCAGTGGGTGCTGGTGAAACACTAAGTGTGCCCACAAAACATGGTTGTTCCTCTCTCCTTATTTTCCCATTTCACTACATGCAAGAGCTGATTTTAATAGAGCTGACTTCAGAAAGGCAGCAGGCACAGCAAGCATGAAGGTCTGAGTATTAGCCTGGAAATAAGGTGATAAATAGCCTTGGGAGGATGCTTTCTTGCTATCTCTCCAACCACAGCCCCTTCCCTCTCTAGGGAGTTGGTGCTCCTCGTACACTGCTGACCTTTTTTCCCCTCCCTGTCCCATACCCACTCCACTCTCTGTGGTCCTCTCCAGGAGCCTGATCTCCAGGGCAGACCACAGCCACCTCGTGAATCCACATCCAGAGCCAGCCTGGTGCCCCTGCATCCCGGTATCCCGCTGTCTTTAGGCTGTGCAGGAGCCATGGTTCTGCTGGTAGGTCTCTGAGACAGACAGTCAGTGATGTGGGTCTCACAACAGAAGATACCTGTCTCCCCTGATGTGGACATATCCAGTGCCTGTTTTCTCTTGGCTAGGTGCCTCTGCAGGCTTAGAGCCAGCCGGTGGGAAACAGGAGATAATGGGAGCTTGGATGGAATCTGTGCTGGCTTAATCCAGCCCTTTTAATGTGTCCACAGAAACCCTTTATTTTTTCAAAAGGGATGCAGAAAACAGGGGATGATTTTTCCATTGTTCTGCACATTACTGGCAATAGAGATGGAAAATATTCTCAGCCAAGCCAAAAGCTGCTCAACACTTTAGGGAATAGGGAGGTGTAAAAGTTGTCTGCCAGCTGTTTTATTCCTTCTTCCTGCCTTTTAGCCAAAGGATGGGGTTTATTGTGCAGCCAACAATGGGATGCCTCACCTGCATCTCCTGCTCCCAGTCATGCAGTCCCCTTTGTACAACACCAACCCTCCTGTGGGCTGCTCTGAGGGGCCAGACCAGCAGAGAATTATTCACTTCTGTAGGGTTACTCCTCTGATCCTATTGCACTATGATTAGAAGTATTCCCCCCATAAGTTATTAGGCTGCAGGGAGGTCTCTTTGGGTGTGCATGATATGTTCAGCACAGAGGCACATTCCATCCTGCTTCCCTTGGCTCCTCTGAGAGGTCCATCCTGCTGAAGTGGCTGAGGGTCAGGCTGGAAGGCAGCAAATAGGAGAACAACCTTCAAGCCAGTGGCTTAAAAGGGTTCAAGCTCCCATGTATCTGGGTAACAGAAGGACCCGCAATCAGCATCGGAGAGGAATTGCTCTGGAGAAATCAAAGCTTGGAGGGTGAATTAGTGTCAACAGTCCCATCTTCAACAGGGATGGACCCTTTGAACCCATCCATTCACCTCTGCAGGAAAACTGGCTCCCAAAAGGCTAGTGCAAAAGGAAAGGGAGGGTGGGGATGCTCTTTATAGAAGCCTGCATCCTGTGTGAGAGTAAGAGAAACACCCATTAACTTCAAAGCCTGGCTTGTTTGTGTCTTCCTTTGAGAGGAGACAGCCCCAAGGAAGCATCTTTCTTTAGAGGGCACCAGCAGAGAGGAGCAATGGGCCAGGAACCAGGGAGCCAGCTTCCCTGCTAGTGCTTGCTCTGGAATTAGGTGCTGCTGGGTCTCGCATGGGAAAGGTTTTGGGACCATTTGAGGAAGAATTGGGAAAAGTTGCCTCAAATACGTTATAATGAATAATTTCCTGCTAGACCCCGGGGGGGGGGGGGGGAGAGGAACTCAGTCATTTCAGTTGATACCTAATAGGTCTTTTCCATCTGTGATTTGTGTGATGTGCTGTACACAAAGCAAGGAGCAGCAGCTAAAATCGATGCACAGCCCAAGCCAAGCAGAGGTTTTAATCAATCTGAGGAGCCGTTTATTGTGAGGATCCAACAAAGCGGCAGAGATTATCACTGCTACACATGAAACTGGAACATGGGAAGCAAAAAGGGAGCATTGAGCACTTGCTTTGTAGGGCCTGAAAAGTGTATCTGTTGCCTCTGTCTTGGACTTAATAGTGGCATAGCAAGAGTGAATAACTTGGGCAGGGGAGTGGAAAGAGTGCATGAGTAAATCCCAGCTACTGATCAATACGGGATTTAGAACAGGAATGGGTTTTGCTTCCCTAAGCTAGGGAAGAAGAGGAGAGCTTAGTCCCTAAGGTAAATGATGTTTTCTGTTGTCGCATCTGGGTAAAGCGCTTGTGGCAGGAGGGACAGCCTGTATGAAAGCAAGTCTTGGGACACTGAAGAAAGAGCAAATAGATACCCTGTGCATCCATCTGATCTGCAAGTGAGAACTGGGCATTCCTCTTTCCGTCAACAGGGTTTTGAATAGAGGCTCAACACATTCACCAGTAGTTGGGAGCAAATTTGTCTCTTCATCTCCACGCAACCCTGTGGCTGCTGCAGTTGCAGCCACCTTGGCTTTCAGTTGCTGAAGGGCAAAGTTGTTTCAGGCTTTTTCAGTGCCTTGGTCTGTCTTTATCTGCTCCTGAGTGTGCCTTGCTGGAGCTGGCAATTATCTTATTATTGGTATCCAAGTGATGTATAAAAGCTCGCATGGACATGCCCATGGGGCAGAGCCATCTCCCAGTGGCTGGTTTCCGATCTGCTTTGCTGCACAGAGCATTAAGATCCTGTTCTGCCCAAATGGGTTGGGAAAGCCATGGCTGAATCCCTGTTCATAATGTACCAGACCACACAGTGCAATAGAGCCATGGTTTTGCTGCTCTTCATTGACATCAGCACGTGTACATTGCGTTTTGCATCCCCATTTCCAGTCCCAAACTTTCCATGCTGTGACTATAAGGAACCATGAGGCTGAACAAGCACCCGAGGGCCACAGAGAGGAGAAACCCCGAATACAACAAAACATTCATTGATCTCCTTTCTATGTATCTTTTACCCTCACCAAAAGGGGAGCTGATGGGGGCTGACAAAGGGGAGGGACGATCCCAGCAGAGCAGCCTAACTATAAAGATACGAGCGCAGTTGCTAAAAGCCCAATCTATTTTCAAATGATGTGCTCTAATGGAATGTTGCTGTACATCTTTTGATGAGACAGGAGTCTATTTAAAAAGACAGGCTCTTCCGAATGTGCTTTTAAACCCCGTCTGTCAATTAGAACAACATCAAGGGCTCAGTGGCTGGGAAAAAGGATGACAGTAATGAAAAGCTGGGAGGGCAGCAGAAGAAAAGGAAGATGAAGATAAAGTTGGGGGGGGGGGAAGAAGAGGAGGAAAAGAAAGAAAACAGTAATGCAAAAACACTAGAAAAAGGAAGTGGAAGTAGGGCAGAATAAAGCTTCAAAGAGCATAGGGAAAAGTAAAGATTTTATGGAACAAGATTGCACTCATTTGTCCCCCAGAATCATATATTCATTCATAGGCAAGAAGGATGAATGCAGAGATAGCAGGAAATGCAGTGCCTCTTCAAATCCGATTCCCCGCATTACTCAGCATCTCAAAGTCAGGGGGAAGAAGGTGGTGCTCAGCCTTTCCCTGGATGGGTCCCACGCTGGGATTTCTCCCTGCAGCTCCACAGCCAGGGATGTAGGAAGATAATGTGATCTTTGAGAGGCACTTGGATGCTAAGGGGAGGATCATTATAGGAAAAAAGCACTGAGGAAATACACAGCTGGTATTAAGCGCAGGAGTGAGAGCAGTAAATAAGGCACTGGGCCATGGAGTGAACATGGGAGGAAACAGCACTGGGATGGGTCCTCCCCAGGGGAATGGTACCCAAGTTGTGTACAGGAGATGTCAGGCAAGATGAAGGTGCTGGTGGCCACTTTAGTGAAGGCGGGTACAGTGCATGGAGATACGGATGTGACATCGTGGTATGACACTGCTGTTGCAGCTGTGCTAAGGGTGCTTTTAAAACCAGTTTGATCATGCAATTTTAGTCATTAAAAACAGAGAAAAAACTTAAAGAAGGGAAGCCCCAGAAATCCCATCATTTGGCACCATTTCCCCCCCCCACCTCCCAGCTTTGGGTCACTGACATACTGAAAGCCTTTCAATTCAACACATTGACCTCTGCCACTTGAACTAATGATAGAGATTGATAGCAGCAATAAGCTGCTGCAGTCTGCCTGGGTAAGGGCTGTGGGAGATGGCCCACACACTCTGCCTTTAACCCCTAACTGCTGACAGCTGTCCCCAGAGCATGTTCACCCCATTGAGGTACAATGGAGTCAATCACAGAATAAATCCCAGCCTGGTTTGGGTTGAAGGGCCCTTAAAGCTCCTCCAGCCCCAACCCCTGCCACAGGCAGGGACACCTTCCACTGGAGCAGCTTGCTCCAAGCCCCTG
>WYDI02029820.1:0-18189 GCA_009867235.2 Psittacus erithacus
ATTTACATATACATAATTATGTGTAAATTATTATTATTGTATGTTAATATACATAGTTTTTCAGTTTTATGGACAACTATTCAACCTATTTCAGAAACACATATGGATTCTACCACTTGGGAAAAATCAATTCCCTACCATATATACAGCTTCTAATTTATGTTCCTTCAGATTCTACATTATGATTCCCCTCTGCTTGGAAGCTGATCAGCTGGAATTTCTTTTTCCCTTTCTTTTAATTTTACTTGCACTGATTTCCTGTTCCTGCCATCCCTCATCTCTTTTTAACCATAATTAAAACCCAGAGTGTGAAACTATTAGAACTGCTAGTTGTTCACTACAGTCATGTTATCTCCCTGCTTCCTACACCTTAGTATGATTTCTTTCAGTTCATAAAACACATGAATAGTCTCTTCTTCTTGAGTTTGTCTGCACAGATGTATAGACAGGCACAAGTTCACACCGCCTGCATTCTGGTGGGATGCAAGCCAGTTCTGAAACAAGCTGCAAAGCTGGGATTAGCATTGTGCTGCCCTCAAACTAATAAGCCTTGCTGAGACTTTGGATCTTGTCTTGGGCTCATCTCTGGGTTAGTGGTCACTTAGCTCTGGCTTGGGGCTGGGAGATGTACTGCTTACTCAAATTATGCTGGAATAAACTTGTGCCCCTCTGTGAAAGATTCTGCAGGCAAGCTCGTTGTGCACATATAGACTTCATTAGTGGTGTTCTTATGATTGTTATCATTGTTGTAGTTATTATATTACTGCTGCCTTTGGACACTGCCATTCTGTAAAATGTCAAAAGGCAGCAATAATATGCAAGTATAAAGTACCTGTTTTTGTTAACATTGCAGGTATTTTACTGCTGTACATCACACATTCATTTAGCAGTTGAGGCACTACGGAACGTGGGATTTGAATTCTAGTTCAGACAGAGGTGTTTTTTACATACTGTGGCTTCATGTAAGGAATAAAAAAGTCCATAAAAAGATTATGGATCTTACTTTTCTCTCCCCCCTCCAATGACAAAACTCCATTGAGAGGAATGTTTCTATAGTGCTGTGTAAGTTTTCTTCGTATTTGGTTATCCCATTATTTTGAAAAGAGTTGCTATATGTAATATAAATCTAAATTGTTTTACAAATGAAAGTGTTCAGTGGGCCAGATTATTTTCATGTCTGAGATGTCTAAATGAAAAGGTCCTCTGTAAGTTAAGGGGAATTACTGTAGCCTTTCCCTCATGCAGATGAGAGAAGGCTCTAGCCAAATACAACGTTTTAAACTTCACAAGTGTACCAACTAGGAAAGCTGCCTGCTTCCCACCTCTTCCAACAGGAAAAAAGCATCATTCTCATCTGAATGCAAAGAGCCACACAGAATCAGTCACTACATTTGTTCAGTGGACCTCACATAGGTCTTTCTGTAATGTGGTGTTAGAATACCTACCTGAAGCGCCGCAGGTAGCTGCTCTTCTGGCAGAACCTCTCTGCTGTACTGCCTTCTGGAATGGTCTCCATCTCTATTCCTGCATTTGTGAGAAGATTGATTCGAAGCCTGGCTTTCTATGAATGCGTTTGAGTATTTATACCTCTGACTTCTGTGCGGAGCCTTGCTTTGCCAGTTGAATGGAACAGCAGCAGTAAAGCTCCTGTCATCAGCTATGGCTTTTTCTGCAAATGAAGAGGGTATGAGCAACCCTCTTGGGAGGCTGTTATCAGTCTGTGCTGCAGTAAAGAAACTCACCCGCCAGAGAGGCAGCAGGAAAGTCTGGAATACTGGCTAATAAAATGATGTTTCATGAGCCCATCTGGGTTTTATAAAGTCAGTTATTTAAACAGCGCAAAGGAAAATTGTCATAGAATGGTAGAAACATGTTGTTTGAAAATGCAAACACGTCTTACATGGAAATAGTTTACTTCTCTGACTCTTCCAAGAACAACGTGCAGAAGTATATTGCCAGAATAGATACTTCTATTTTGATAAGGCTGTTATTTTGTCAGTTGTTTGTACAAATGGCTGCATGTGTGCAAAATGCTTTCATTTTTCTTTGCAGAGTTAAAAGGCTCATGTTTGGAATTTCCCTTCCGTTGATTCAAAAAGTGGTTTGTTTGGTTTTTGAGAAACTGGAATTATTCTGCTTGTGCTGCCATGTATTGCAGTTACGCTTCTAATGCATCAAAGTGATTCATGGGAAAGCAACAGTTTGGAGGCAGATTTTATCCTGGCATATCCTTTGAAATCTTTCCAAATCCTTTCTGGTTTGCTCCTCATTGTGTTGGGCTCATAGCTTCTGCCTTGCAAGGCTGCTGAGATTCTTGCATCTGATCCTGCTTCTGTTCTGTCTCTGAAAACAGTTGCAGCATCCCACATCCATTTCGTTCCCCAGGAAGAGCACAGAGGCCTTTTCAAGTTCTTTCTCATCTTTGAATTCTCTCGGCCTAAGAGGAAACCAGCATCGTTCAGGGTAGTCGATTCTAGACTGATCCTAATACTTTACCATGATAAGGCCCACAGGGTTTCCACTTGAAAGGAAATGCTCAGGTCACTGATTTCCATCCTTTCTCAATGCAGGCAGTCAAGTTCTATAATCCTTTCACTAAATTTGTCAAACTCTAGCTTTACTTTTTTTCTCCTGTTCCTCTTACTTCAAGGCTGTATCTGAATGTTACTGCTGGGGTGGACAGAAACTTCCTTCTCTCAGGCTATATTCGCATTCTGTGGATGCTGTTTGTTCCAGCACCAGCATGGTCCTTCAACTGAACTTTTTCTCCTTTGACATTCATCTTACTGATGTGGTTTTGGAGGCAATCCTACCCCCTCCTAGCCTTTGTTTCATGAACATGTAAAAATTAAATTCCTTTGGACATCTTTGATGTGATACAATCTTCATTCTCTTAATCATTCATCTTCTTTTCTCTTCATTAGGGACTGTAGTGGTAGGACAAGAGGTAATGGGTTCAAACTGAAACAGGGGAAGTTTAGATTGGATCTAAGGAAGAAGTTCTTTACTGTGAGGGTGATGAGGCACTGGAATGGGTTGCCCAAGGAAGTTGTGAATGCTCCATCTCTGGCAGCGTTCAAGGCCAGGTTGGACAGAGCCTTGGGTGCCATGATTTAGTGTGAAGTGTCCCTGCCCATGGCAGGGGAGTTGGAACTGGATGATCTTAAGGTCCTTTCCAGCCCTCACTATTCTGTGATTCTATGATTCTGTTAATCATCCCATTAATCCTTCAGTGCATCTGTTCCTGGTTTTATTCCAATTTCTTTGGATAATTCATAAAGAACATGCCAGATGTGTGCTGTTGGTTTTTGTGTACCTCCTGGAATAGCACCCAGGATTTCCTTTCTCCTGTCTACACCTCTGTCAGTGATCATAGTCATTCTGTAACTGAAAAACAGCATGAGATCTTCCTCCTTTTTGCCGGTTCCACTGAGCACACAGCATAGTGGTAGACATAAGGCTCTGAAAGTATGGGCTTTGCTTAAGTTTCATTCCATGTCTGTTTGTTTCATCATCAGGAAACCTCTGTTTCTTCCAGCAGGATAAATCCATCTCTGGGTTCACAGTGCCTCCCAGCTCGCTGTCCATAGCAGATCCCATCAGCATTCTCATCTCCTGTGCCAGTGTCTAGTGAGAATGTTAAATGTCACTATTCCAAAGCTTGTACCTAGAAATGTCAGTGCTATCTTCCAGCCAGCCTGACTGTCTCTTTCTGTAAAGCTTGCTATAAAACTTCGTCCAATGTCACATTTCCCTTCTTGGACAAATTGTCATTTTCTTGAGTTCAGCCAATGATCATATATGCTACTGTTCAAATATTTCATACATCTTTTACAAACACATCAGATGTACAACAATGTCCTCAAAATATTGGTATTAATGACTTAATTTTTCTACCTCAAAAGGGGTTTTATGCAATTTCTTCCATACTTCTAATTATTCTTTAATTCTACATCTTGCATTCTACTGAGATCAGGTTAACCAGCTTGCAGTGATCAGGGGAACTCCCTCCATTCCTTCTTAAAACTATAGGGACATGATTTGCCTTTCTCTATCTTATGGCATAATTTATTGGTTGATTCTTTTTATTTACAATGATGTAAATGAGTGAATCAGCGTGCAGTTTTGTCTGCTGGTTTGTCCAGGGTTATGACATTGTGTTCCAAGTTGTTCCCCATGGTTGGAATGCTTTGCTCTCTGAGCATTGCCTTCACTTTCAGTAAAGATCTCAGACTGGTCTGCCCTGACCTTTTCTGTCTAAAGAAACTGCATTTTTTGTTATTCATCTGGAGGAATTCTGTTATATCAGATAAGTAAAGTCCAGAGGTAAGACCAAATGTTAATGGCATTTAGCTTCATCCTGTTTTCTCTTCCGCTATCACAGGTACATAGAATCACAGAATCCGAGACTGGTTTGGACTGGGAGAGACCTTAAAGGTCATCCAGTTCCAAACCCCTGTCATGGGCAGGGACACCTTCCACTAGACCAGGCTGCATGTTCAGGTCTGAGGTGCCATTCCTGCTAGAACTGGGACCAGTAAAGAATCTGAAGCTGGTGCTTCATTTGAAGGTGTCTGGAAGCTTCATTTGATATTATTTGCCCAGACATTCAGTGCCAGCATCAGAGAATGCTGTGTCCATGTATTGACTCAGGCACTCACTCTGCATCCTCTTTCTCTTCTAGATCAATAGAGTTTTGAGGTTTTAAAAACTGCATTTTGGTCTGTATGCTCAAGTCAGTGACATTATCTTCATTCCATGCTTGGAAAGGAACTCATTATAAAATCTTAATACAAGGTGTGCATGTAAATGGGCCTTTACCAACTGACTTAGACTTTTTGTTTGTACTCTTGATACTACTGAAATATTGTGCAGTCAGGAAAAATGTGCTACTGCTTCCAATTTCCTTTGGTGCAGATTATGGAGTCTGGCTGACCATGCCTTGATAGCCCGTTGTAACATGGAAGAAGCGGTGCGGAGCGTCTCTTTCAGTCCAGATGGATCCCAGTTAGCACTTGGAATGAAGGATGGCTCCTTCATTGTGCTTCGAGTAAGGTACAAGGAGAAAATGTTACGTTACTTTCTCATATTAGTAGTTTAAGTAGTACATAACTGAGATAACAGTTTTGAGACAGATCTCCTTGATCATACAGTTCATTTCCTGTCATACACAAGAACGGATACCAGGCAAAATAACTGGTGATAGAAAGACATTTTTAAGCAGTTGTAAGATATGTGTGAATTCTCCTTTTCCCATAAGGTGACAAGTCTCTTTTTTGCATGAATGCATCTTACTCAGTAGGCATTTTCTGTCTGGAATACTATTATGGAAGACACACAAGAGTAGGTAAAACATAAAGTTGGCCATAAGAGTGAAACACCAAACAAAACAGTGTGATTTCATAACACACAAGCTATTTTAATTGATGCTTGGAAGAGATTAGTGCTTCCTTAACATCATTTCCTGTGTTTGGTGGGCATATTTGGAAAACATTTGGAACTACTACCTGATAAGAGAGAAAGCCTGTAGTTGATGGAGGATCTGTGAAATCTCCTGTAAATTTACTGCTTTAATGACTTCAGCAAAACTTAAATGATCTGTTCATATTAATACAAAATCCTTTTCAAAGACTACTATTTTTCTATAGATGTTAATCTTCTTTGTCTCACAGTAATCTTGTCTTTGCTAATTTGCCTGATAACTGACATTATCAATCACTCACCTTGTGGAGACTGATAATGATAAACCCAGCATTATTCCTTGTATAAGGCCCTCAATGCAATTGCTTTTCCATCTGCTCCTTCCCTGTGACAGACCTTCCAGTGGGGTGACAAACGGCAGCACAGGATCCAGTAAAACTGGGTGATGCCAATGTGTTTCATTGTCATTTTCTTTGAATCATGCACTCAGCCGCATGAATCTTTATTCACATTTTCTTGGCCAGGAAGGATCTGAATCTATGGAATAATCCAGAGGATGAGCTGCTCTTCTCAGTGGCAATATTGACTAATGGAATAGTTATGTTACCAGTTTTTGGTAATAACTGGTACCTTTTAGCAGGGCTAAGAACTGATTGGGGTTTTTTCCCCCAAGACATTTTTTGAAGTTAAAAGTGTTTATGACTAAATAAGAATTTTCCCAACAAAATTTCTGCTGTTGTTGACATTCTGGAATTTCACCGTTTTAAGAGAAATTTCGAACAAACTTTGTCTGTTAGGGTTTTTTAGGATCCTGATCATCTACAACACTAACCTCTCCATTCATATTGGCATCTCCCAGAAACCTTTGTCTTTAATTATGGATGATTCTCCTTTCAGGACTCTGCTTTTAACAGTGCTGTGTATCAGCATCTTTAAGCTATATAAACAAAATTTATTAGGTTTTAGATAGATTTGAGTCTTTTCATAAAGCTGATGTTTCTACCAACAATTAATTAAAGCAGAAATAAGGAAAAGTATTTTAAAAGCTTAAAATACAGAGTAACAGCAGCATGAGATCTGCAGAAGACTCTTCCTTCCAACATCTTCTTATAGGCCAAAGGTGTAATCTGGGGTGGATTGTCTTTCTGAATTAATGGAACTGAGACTTGGCTCATGTTCAGCCAACTCAGGGGAAGATTTTGTTTTAATTTAGTTTTAATTCTTTCCTCATAACCTAAGAATTTGGGGAAGCCTACTTGCAAAAATCTTGTCTGTATTCACTGGCATTGCAGGTTTTGGTTCTTTGATTGATAGGGGGTTATATCAAGTGTAATTCGATAGGGAAAGGTGAATATTTATATAAACAGACTACGTAAATGTTTGATTTTTGTCAAAGACACATGCAAGGTGTTGTCACTTCTCTGTTTTTCCATAGGTGGGTGATGGCAGTGGTGATGCTGCAACCCCAAACCCACACACCATGACCAGCTAACTAGTCATGGTGTGTGGGATTAATCATATCTAACTTTGCCAGTGTATTTGTTAGCTTCTAATCTAAACTGTTTGCCTGTCTCCCCAAAATGTGGGAGTCAATGTGGAGAAATGGGTGTCTTCAACACGATCCTTCTACATCAAAAGGAACTCATTTTCCAACACCTGTGCAAAAAAACCCATATTAAGTCTGGTCTAGTTTAGACTAGGCAGCTAACTATGTTACAGGTAAAATTAGGTGAATAGAATTAAGAACATCATTGACAGGTAAAGCCGTTTCTATCTTGTGCTGTAAAAGTGTGCTTATAGCCAGTGAAAGCAACAGGAACTTCTCAAAGAAAGGATGATTTTAGTGCAATCTGTTTTCTGTTGTACAAATTATTCAATACTTCTATCTTCATATTTGTCTGAAATATTTATGATTGCCTGTTCCCAAATTTGCAGTTCACACTTTCACTGTTGGCTCTTGCAGAGACATGACCGAGGTGGTTCACATTAAAGACCGAAAAGAAGTGATCCATGAAATGAAGTTTTCACCAGATGGCTCTTACCTTGCTGTGGGTTCCAATGATGGCCCAGTGGATATCTACGCCGTGGCTCAGAGATACAAAAAAATAGGAGAATGTAACAGATCTATGAGTTTTATTACTCACATTGACTGGTCTGTGGATAGTAAATTCCTGCAAACCAATGATGGGGCAGGAGAGAGGCTGTTCTACAAGATGCCGTGTAAGTTTACAAGTGGTTCATGTTATGGACAAGTGTGGATTTAAATCAGTGTGGATTTAAAAAGGACAACAAAAATATGATAGAAATAGTACAACCTGCAGGTGGAGTTTCTTGACTGGAACTTACATAAGTATCTACTGCTTGTTTTTGAAATCAGTGTTCACAGAATATATCCACCTTTGGCTTGCATTAAGTAAAAGCTGTCTCTGCATTTACTTCTGCATAAATTGTATGAGTTTACATAACATGTTTTTATGCTTGTTTATATGCAGCTGCAGTAGAACTTATGTGTGATGTCCTCAAATACCACAAATCATAGAATCATGGAATGGTTTGGGTTGGAAGGGACCTGAAAGCTCCTCCAGTTCCAAACCCCTCCCATGGGCAGGAACACCTTCCACTGGAGCAGCTTGCTCCAAGCCCCTGTGTTCAACCTGGCCTTGAACACTGCCAGGGATGGGGCAGCCACAGCTTCTCTGGGCACCTTGTGCCAGCGCCTCAGCACCCTCAGAATGAAATGTGAATATTATAGTAATTTAAAGAAAATTGTGAATATTTTTAACTTACTCAGACTAAAAGACTAATCACAGTAAGAAGACAGAAAAAATAGATTAAATGGAGTTTACTGTAAAACAAATGATTAAACTGATTATTCACTTCTGTATTTGCAGCTGGGAAGCACATAACTAGTAAAGATGAGGTCAAAGGAATTCACTGGGCCTCATGGACCTGTGTGATAGGAGCTGAAGTGAGTGGAATTTGGCCAAAATACACTAACGTTACAGATGTCAACTCTGTGGATGGAAATTACAGCAGCTCAGTGCTAGTGACTGGAGATGATTTTGGGCTGGTTAAATTGTTCAGATTTCCATGCCTAAAGAAAGGTAAGACAGTATTTTGTATCTCTGAAGAATGCAATATTTACCTTGATACCACATCAGTGTATTTTCTAATGGCAGGTTTAGTGCATAATTCAAGTGAGTGTGCCCACAATTCATATTAGTATTTATGGGCATAAAGATGAGAGTTTAACCTTCTGTGTACCTAGCAATTTCCTACCAATGTGTATGTGCCTGGGTTTAGAAGTGTTGAGAACATACAGTTTAGTGTGTGCCTACTCTCATTTTTCAGAAGCTAACTCAGACTTTACGTCCCATCAAAATTGTATCCACACCAGATGCACTACTATAATTTGTCCACATTTGTGCCAGTAACTATTGCAGAAACTTAGAAGGGTTTCATTGTCAGTTATTTGCCTCACATCTGTAGTAGGCTTTTAACACAGATCGTTTCCTTAGGGTCTGCACTGTAATGTGCATAAAGCCAACAGAACTAAATAATACAACCTTTTGGCTTTCTGTGAGCCATATGATATCATCATATCAGTGTATTTTCTGATAGTAAATTTGTGTTTATGTTGATAGTAAAATACGCAATACATGTGTATAATTCACATTAGCAGTAATGGCCATGAAGGTGACAATTAAACCCAATGTATATCTGGTACTTCCTGCCAAGATTTAAAGACTTTTCTGAAAACTGAAGTGAATGTGTCATTCATATTATTTTATGCCATTTAGTTTTACATTATAGTAACTTTTAGTGTCAGAATATCAAGAGGCATTTAAGTATTATTTTGTCTTCAGTTTCCGTAAGAGTGTTTAGGCTGTGTTTCCATTAAAAACCAAACTGTATCAGTCGCAGTGTTGTGGGGTTTTTTTCCTTCTTACATACTGAAAGTCTTGGTCTTGGTTTTGGTTTTAGGAGCTAAATTTAGAAAGTACATTGGCCACTCAGCACATGTAACCAATGTCCGTTGGTCCCATGATTTCCAGTGGGTTCTAAGTACAGGAGGTGCTGATCATTCTGTGTTCCAGTGGCGGTTTATTCCAGAAGGGATAACAAATGGCATCCTTGAAACATCTCCACAAGGTAAAAATGATCTCTTCTGAAGGGTTTATTAAATAAAACCAACACAGAATGCAGCAGTGGTAAAAAAACTCTTATTGAATTAATTCCTTGGGATTACTTATACTCGGCATGTTTGGGATACTTCATTTTTCATAGACAACCGTTTATTTCAGGAGGCTGTTCTGCAAGCTGCAGTGCTGTATGTCTAGGAATACACAAGTAGTATTCATCAATGTGATAAAGCCAATTAGATGGGAGATTACTAGATCAAGATAAATTCTCAGAATTAGCCATCTAACTTGCCTTAAGAAGTCTGAGGAATTCTTTTTCTTTCCAACGCAATTTCACATATATATGTGATAGCTGCACTTGAGAATGTTTTTCTTGTTCTATTCATGACACTTACAGCATTGTACAGTAGCCAGATGAATTGTGGAGTGGCACTTGCCAAAAATTGGATTCCCTGTAGCAAAAGGGCAAACTTTTTCCTCCATTTGGTAAAATACCTTTGTAAAATAGATTTGTTACAGCAGATCTATTTAAGCACAGACAGCGATCACACTGAAAGGTTTTATTTACCACTTCTGTATAGTTTCACTCCAAGGCCTGTTAAGAAAACAGTATTTTCTCAGATGATGGAAATGTACCAGTAACTCCTCAGTTATTGTACTTCTCTCTGCCACCTTCCTGCCCCAGGCATGGAAGCAGGAGAAACAGAAATGAAACCTGGCACATTCAGTCAGCCCCATGATATTTACAAGCTGCTTAAGCTTTCAAAGTTCTTGAATGCTGCTTTGCCATAGTTTAAGTTATATAAAACCATCACATGCTATTTTCTTGTGATTCTATGTATTTAAATGACTGATTTTTATTTATTTATCCTTAATGTAGAGGGTGGTGTTGACTCCTACAGTGAAGAATCAGATTCAGATTTATCTGATGTGCCAGAGTTAGATTCTGACATTGAGCAGGAAGCTCAAATCAACTATGATCGCCAGGTGAGTAAAAACTCACATTGTGCCAAATACCTAACAATTTATCATGGCTATTCCATAAAGTAAAAGAAGCTTGCAGCTAATTCAGCAGACTAAGAAGATTATTTTGACAATATTCAGCTGAATATGCAATCAATATACATAAAACCAGAGTTTAGCTGGAGATGAGAATTCAATAGGGTTTGGAGAAAAAACAGTTTATGTACTACGGCATGTTAGAATAAAAAAGATATCTTAAAAAAGCACAAAAATTAAACAAGGTTTTGTGAGACCTTATTGCTATTCCCATTACCATAATAGAAGTTAGAGAAGACTTTTCAGGCCAATTAAGCTTAGAATCCTAGTTTGTAGAATGCACCTCATGGAGTTTTTGTATGACTTCTGCGTATTCAAAGCAGAATACTAATACTGAGTTTGAAACCTGCATAATAGAGTTATTTGTGACAGATTCTCCTTTATTGCCGAGGAAAAGAATGTCCAAGAATTAAAATTCCCCTGGTTTATGGGAACCAAGTAAAACTGGTTTCTAATAATCACTTAATGCACTTCTTTTTAGCATCACTGTGCTGTGAGCTAAATTAAGATAGGTTGCTTCCACACAAGAACACAAATCAGTGTTTTTTACTGCATTGTTTTTTTCAGGAATGGTAGTGTGCCTTTTCACTCTTCAGTCTGATCCTTCAGGGTTGGTTTGTGCTTTGTCACTGTGGGCTTGGCTGGTGATCAACCCTGAACTTGGTTACAGACACCGAAATCTACTGCACTCCTGTCACTCTGGGACTGCTCCCTCTCTGAGAGGGCACGCTCTTGGCTGGGCTTGTGATCATACTCAGCTCCTGGCTCCTCTTCTTCACTCTGCTGCTCCATGAGATGAGGTTTCACCCAACCTCCATCAGGACAATTGCACAGTACCATATTAGAAAACATTATTCAAGTCACAAAGTTACATCAAGTTTAGAAAATGCCAAAACAAAACATAGTTCTGCCCTTTTTGGGTGCATGGATTGTGATTACTCATTTCTACAGGACTTCTGCTTCATTTGGTGTATGGAACATTTAGTTCTTACCTAACAAGGAACTGTTCAATCTATTTTCATTCATCAGCTGCCTTTATTGCCCATTGCTTGAACATGTCTCTGGAGACAGAATTGTTTTTTGCTTGTGGTTCTTTCCATTCCATTCATGATACTGAGTGCTTCACAAACACTGATCTTTATAACAGTTTGCAGTGTGGAAGGGTGACATTGTCCTTGTTTTGAAGGAAAAGAAACATTAACATCAAATTCTGCTGTCGTTTGAGTTTTGCTTCTACTTAAAAATATCTGGAACCTGATTTTTCAGGACCTGTTGTCATTATGAATAGCATATTATCTGTCACCTGTTTGTCCTCTTACCTTAGCAGTTGCAATGGTGAAAGGTCAGAATTTCCTCAGACCAGAGCTAGAAACTTGTACTAAGCATGAAAAATGCACAATAACTGTGGTTCAAGTTGGTTTGAGTGATTTAATGGCTGATATAGATCTGCTTTCTAGAATGTGTAAGGATCACTTCTAATGTTCCATGCTTTAGCCAAGGACCATCCTTTATCTTTTCACCTCACTTGCTAGATCCTGCGATCAGTTAGATCCTTCTGATAGAGCTTATTTTACCTCTTCAGAGATCGATCAGAGATCATTTCAGAGATGGATCATATTTGCCAAATGAAACAGAGGTTTTGTCACACTTTCTCCCTCCCCTCTCCTTTATTCCAAGACTTACAAAAGTGTTTGTCCCTTTTTCCTCCTCCTTCTCCTGATTTTCCATCTGTATTCTAATCAGACAGCACTCTCCTCCATGCTGTCTATGTGTCAAAAAGGACGTCTGGGTTTAAAACCTAAAAGTGAAAAAATAGGTGTAGGAAGTTAAACAGCAATATTCCAGGCAGGTTAATGCATGAAAGAGCTAGAAGCATCTTGAAATAGAATCTTATACAGGAAGTGTGAGACAACCCCAAGCATAAGTTGCATTTGCATTTTGATGAAGGAAATGATTTACAGAAACACATGGAAACAAAAACAGTCTTATTTTGGGAATTGGTTTTGCTTTGGGGTTTTTTGATGTTATTTATGAAGCAGTATAGAGGATTCTAGATTTTGAGATGCATTTGAAGATGATTATTATGTTCTGTTTCATTAATAGCATACTGTAGGGCAAAAGCAAATGGATGAGAATGCTTAGGATAAAGTACAACACGTAAGACACAGACACAAAATGTTAAGACTCTGTGCCTACCATTTCAAAAGCTCAGCTCCTTATATCAACACCTTCCTTGTAAAAATTCAATATTCCGTCTTTGCAGTCAGGCAGATACATGTGGGAAGGGCCATCTCATTGTCCTGCAAAATCTAACAAGGGTAGGCACAGAAGACAAACAATAAAGTTATGTTTCAGCATTACTGTAGATTTTGTTTAGTGCCGCAGCTCTGAAGATGCTTCAAACATCTTTAGCAGCTCCACGGAGTTTCAGCATTCCTGAAAGTTTTAAATGTATAGTATTTTATGTCTTTAGTGTATTTACAGAGCTGGAATTCAACATCAGGATTCTGGGCATGGCAAATCACTTAAGTTCTGTTGGTTACTATATATTTCACTGTGATCTCTATATAGAATCAGTTCGTTATGTTCAGCTTTGAGTATGCACAGGGAAGTTAAAAAACACCAAATAGTTCCAGTCAATATTTAAATTGCTTTTCACTAAGTAACACTGGAATCTTCTAGAAAAAGCACATTCTGCTGCTGCTATTCCAAACTCATGTTCTGGACCACTCAGGGGGCTTCATTGGGTGGAAAAAGTTCTGTAGGACACAACTTACTCTATGTGTTAACTACTGAGCATCACATTAATACTTAAAGGAAAGTCACTTTCATCTATATACACAGGTATTTAGCAAACTGGAGATGTGCAATTAACTTTAATCATTATTCTTCAGGTTTACAAAGAAGACCTACCTCAGCTGAAACAGCAAAGTAAAGAGAAAAACCATTCTGTGCCATTCCTGAAAAGAGAGCGAGCCCCTGAGGACAGCTTGAAATTGCAGTTTATACATGGGTAGAGTAATATTAAATAATATTTGGGCTTCTTTCTGACTGTTAAAACATCCTAGCAATGTTAGTTCACATCAGAGCATTTAGCAAAGCATTTTTCAGTGCTTACCTACAATAGATTTGTCATTATTACTGTGGGCAATTTTTGTGATATCATAGATTTTCTTTACTCAGTTGTACTTGTTAAGGAACAAGAGAAGTTTACAGTGCTGTACCCATGTAATAAATAATGCATAAATGTTACATTTCAACACACAAGTGTTGCATTGGCCTACAGGGGTGCTGGAGAGGGATTTTTCATCAGGGACTGTAGTGATAGGACAATGGGTGATGGGTTCAAACTGAAACAGGGGATGTTCAGGTTAGATATAAGGAAGAAGTTCTTCCCTGTGAGAGTGCTGAGGTGCTGGCACAGGGTGCCCAGAGAAGCTGTGGCTGCCCCATCCGTGGCAGTGTTCAAGGCCAGGTTGGACACAGGGGCTTGGAGCAAGCTGCTCTAGTGGAAGGTGTCCCTGCCCGTGGCAGGGGGTTGGAAGTGGATCATCTTAAGGTCCTTTCCAACCCAAATCATTCTATGGTTCTGATTCTAATATAACTTGGTTTGTACTTACTTCAGTTACAGAGGCTATGACTGTCGAAATAACTTGTTCTACACACAAACTGGAGAAGTAGTGTATCACATTGCTGCTGTGGCTGTTGTATATAACAGGCAGCAACACACTCAGAGACTGTATCTTGGTCATGATGATGACATCCTCAGCCTAAGCATTCACCCAGTGAAGGACTATGTTGCTACTGGACAGGTGGGTGTTTAGAAATCACCATTAGCAAAACATGGAAATAAATTCCCTTTACAATATGTAATTAAGAAAAACATGGTTCTCTCTGTCCTTCAGTATAGTGTTTCTTCCTAAATATGGGTAAGCTGGGTATTGTTTCATATATCCTTCCCAAACAGCTGAGGAGCACTGGACTGGAAACTATCCAAGGTGATTCTTAAATCATTCCTATGTAACAGGAGAACTGCCAATCTTATGCTATGGCCTTGCAAACAATCTTTCATTCACTTTGAACCTCTGCTTTCATCTGTAAAATGCAAGAGCCGTATTTCATCTACATCCTGGGAGATTTGGGGGGTTCATTAGGAAGTCTTGGTATTTTTGCACTGTAGTAGCATTCAAAAGCCTTATTCGGATAAAGGCTGTTTTATGTTGGGCACTCTACAGATATCTGGTACTGGATCTGATATGTTCAGTATATTCATATATGATGATAAATTATGTCATTAACATGGTAACAAACACTGATGATTTAGAGCCTGACTAGTGATATTTCTCTAAAAGAGAAAATAGATCTTGAAGAAGATAAAATAAGGCAAGTATTAAAGTAGTTACCTCTGGAGTGTTTCGAAGCTGTGATAGTGCTAATTACTGCTATAGGTGTGCTTTGAACTCCTCTGAGCTGATATTCCAATTAACCCTCTGATTTAGGTTGGCAGAGATGCTGCTATTCACGTCTGGGACACACAGACTCTGAAATGTTTATCACTGCTCAAAGGCCAGCATCAAAGAGGAGTATGTGCACTGGATTTTTCAGGTAAGCCCCAGCCTACATTGATCTAAATGCTTAATTAAAAAGCAATGCTTCTGATGAAATCTTCATTTGAGAAGCCAGCCAACTTTACAACCTCTACAAATTCTACATAGAAATTGTTTTGATAACAGTTGAAACAGCTGACAGTTTTAATAACACTGGTGTGTGTAATAAAGGCAGTCATGGGCCTTCTGTCAACTGATCAATAACTGATGTCTGTGATGGCTAATCCATAATACCAAGTGTACAGCTAGGACTCCGGTGGCTGCCTACATGGTGGCATAATAATTTAAAAGCAGGCAGAATGGTGGCATCAAGTGTACACATGAGATGGAAATGTGATCTGTAGGCTCACACAGTTCTTCCCATTTGCTAACAATTCCCACATTTTAGTGAGTTTAAAGAAGTAAATATGACATATTCTCCTACTTGCCTTTCTGAGATGGATGACCTCAGTTGTCTCAGTTCTCAAAGAGTAAATCCTGTGTTCAGCATTGAAAAACATCATCCATATGGCAGTGACTTACATCCGTCTGCATCTTTATAGAAGTGCTTACAAACCCATTCTCCCTTTTTCTATTTTTTAATTAGATTATTTTACCTGAACTGTCCTTTTTCCTATCTGATTTTTTTCAATCAGATGCAATTTATTTCATATTCTCCTCTAGAAACGTGGTAAGAGTTCACTAGGGCATAGATCACAGTTATGAGACAGGACTTTGAGACAGAAGTTTTACTTTCACAAAGATAAGTCTGTGGAACTGAGTCATATTCCATTATCAGAAGAGGAGTCTCGGTGTTCATCCAAGAACTGGAATTCAAATGTGATATTGCTGATCCACTGTGGTGTGTGACCAAGCTCTGAAGGTAGATATGGTAGCAGAAGAAGGGAAAATGGATAAGGGCGAGCTAATTGACATAATGTGCAGGGATGTTAAACCACTTCTGAGCATGATCCCTAGTTGAACAAATGCTCATATATTTAGAAAATACTTTGTGGTTTTTAACCATTAGATTCCTGTACAGATGTACTCCATGTATCAGAATCCATGTCCCTCCATAAAAGCCTAAAGAATAAACTGGCCACACATTCTGTGGACATAAATCCATACAAAAACATTAAAGCTCTTTTTGAAAGTAGCCACTACTGACATCATTACAGCCCTGCTTTAGGACCTGATCCTGAGAATGCACACGTTGCATTCCTAACTGGCTTTAGTTAGGATTCTTGGCACAGAGAGGAGCAGATAGTTGTGCAAATATGCACCTCCCTATGGGATGAGAGTGCTGCTTTGGTCTTGTGTAAGCAGTTTTCATTGTGTTAATAACAGATATTTCTAAATTAGGTTCAGGTCACACTTCTTGACCTTTAAAGGAAGAAACCTAAAACTCCCAACCTTTTTTGGCTGTAATTGACCTGGTAGGTGACTCTGTACTCCCAGTTGTCTCTGCCCTGGCTCACTTGCTAAAACATCTGCTGCTGGCCATTACTGAAAGCATGTGCAGGGCTGGACCACTTCTGTAGGACCCTTCTGATGAAGTTATGATTCGAAGATTATGAGTTCATTCATGCAATGTTTGGCTGTGCCCTCTGGTGGCTAATTTAACTTCTAGAATTGTGGATAGTAATTGGAGTGTATAGTCCATAGTAGCACATAAACTCCCCTGTTTCAAGGGAATAAAGTTGGCATTGTATTCTTGCCAACAAAATTTTGTCAACCATGTTCATTTTACGTAATTGAGTTACCCCTAAAAATAATTGTCATCAAAACATACAAATATATGTCTTAAATAGTGCACATTATTGCCTATTCGCCTTTCATATCAGCTATCATTATAGCATTTTATCTCACTGAAACTGTTGCAGAACAGTTCTTCTGTCTCTTTTCTCATTAACTTTGTGTGTCCTTGTTTGTTTCAATTTAATTTTTAATAAACTTGGTTTTGGTTTCCTGTCTTGTTTTTTACCTTCCTTCCTCCCTGCCTTCTTACGCTCCTTCCATCTAGGCCTACTTCGTTCAGCTGTGAACTTTTTTCCTCTTTCTATACTTCTCCTTCTCCTTCTTGACTTGCTTCTCATAGAATTCAGCCACTAAATACAGTGAGCCCAGCCTAGCTGTGAGAACCTGGTTCCAAAGTTCCGCCTGGTGAACTCTGCAGTAGTCCTATGGAGTAATTCATACCAGTGGCACTCCTTCTACAACCTGCAAAGTTCAATTGTCTTATCATATACTTCAACAATTATGGTTTAGCTTTTTAGACTTTTCCGATTTCATGACAAGAGTTTGTGTCTAGAAGTTTGTTAACAGTGGTCTTGTTTCTTGTCATGTCATACACGTAGCAAGGATGCCTAGGTAGAGTTGAATTATGTATGAACTTCTGTTCTTGCCTTTCTTCCCCTCATTATCAGTAGTGCTGTATCTTTCCTGCAGTCAAGAGATGATAGCCAGCAGTTATATTTAGCCTTACAACTTTCTATCATACTTATAGTTTCATTGCATTGCCTATTAACTTTAAACCACCCATCTCGTTGCACACTCATAATTCTTGTCACCATCTCAGGCACAAGAAAAGAAGCATCATCTGATCAGAAATGTTTCAAATGTTTTGGAGTACTTGGACTTTATGGAATTGACTTTCATTGTCTTGTTTGATCCTACCTTCTTTCCTTGTCCTTAAACACAGGGACGTTTTGTGTCTGTCTTTGGGAAAGGTCAATGGTTTCATAAGGAATACAAATTTTAAAAGAAAATTATAATAGAAGATAATAAAGCCAAAATAATGCCTTTTATAGGTAAGAATAGACCCTTGTAATAATCCAGTTAAAAAATCATAGAATCATAGAGTGGTTTGGGTTGGAAGGGAGCTTAAAGCTCATCTAGTTCCATCCCCTGCCACAGGCAGGGACACCTTCCACTAGAGCAGCTTGCTCCAAGCCCCTGTGTCCATCCTGGCCTTGAACACT
>WYDI02029822.1:0-20837 GCA_009867235.2 Psittacus erithacus
GTTAGAAACACAGTGCTGCACCAGCCACTAAGAAGGAGAAAAAATGACTGCTACTGCTGAACCCATGACATCTGCTTTAAGCAGTGTCTCACGTTGCCTTGGTGATAGATAAAGGCAAAAGTGAAATCATCTTAGTCAGAGCGCAGTACTACTGGCAAGGTTCTGTCTTCAATGGCTGAAGAGTACCTTGGTGGTCCATTCTCTCTGGTTTTCCCTTGCTCTTGCTCTCCCTCTGTCTTCCAGCAGAGATTTTTATCCTGAAACTGTTGCTATACATAGCTGATTGCCAGTTCTCTTTAGCCACCTTATATGCTTCACTTGTTGCACTAATCAGTATGTTCATCTTCTGTTAATGCTTCATGTGACAATTTTGACTAGCTGCTCTGTGTTACATAGTGCCCTGAAGCAATGCTGGCATCCAGTTCTGTCTGTAATAACTTCATGCATATACATACATAATGAACATAGCAACTGCTGCTTTATTTATCTACTTAATAGTTTCATACACACATGATCAGCACAATTATTGCGCTACTTGGATTGTGGCACAGAAAAACAAAAGCAATAGGAGAAAGGTGTTGTAGTATCAGACCATGTGAGAATATTGTCTCCTTTGTCCTTCACTAGGTAACTATTCACCGTCTTTTCTTTGCTATGTGGGATAACATGGTGTGTAACTGATTCTTCTGTAGTTTCATTCACTTAATCTGTAGGAAATAATGTTTCCTAAAATAAGACTTCATCAAGTCTTATCTTAAAGAGAACAGTATGAGTCTGTGTTAGCATGTTGCTTGGATTGGAAGTAAAATTCCTCAATTCCGCTGTTTTCATCTTTATTAGAGTCTTATACGACAAAAATACTCCATAAAGACAACTACATGCAGCAACCAAGGATATCAAGATGTTCCTTTTCTAAAATGCAGAAATATAATTTCTTCCCAGCCTCTGTAATGGATTTTTTTCACAGTTTGTTTTATTTTTTACTACGGGTAGGACTTTTGTCTGCAAAGAGCACACAGAAGCCAAAATTTGCTCATTTCCTATACAGACTGAATAAAGAGATCATGGCTTTTAAGCCACAGTATTGTTGTACTTTGATCCCCTTTTTGATGGATCAAGGATTGGAGATTTGATACATCATAACTTATATCAGTTCATGCCATCATCTATTTTCATTTTAAATAAATGAGAGGGTTTCTGAACAGCAGAGGTCTCTCGTGGGTTTTGTGTCATTATAGTTAACTCCAAGTCAATTCATTTCAAATAGCCCTAGATACCCAAGTTTAAGCTGAAAAAAGACCCACTAATGGTGTTGACAAGATTTCTGCTAACCCTTATGAGAACTCATGTGAACAGCTGGGTGTCCATTGATTACCTGAAAATAATCACTCAGTGCTGTTCAAAATGCCCTGACGTAATCCAGTTGAACACAGCTGGGTATCATATCTCTCATCCTCTCAGTTATCGCTAGATATCGCAAATGATGCAGCTGACAGGCCCCCCCACTGCTTGTGACTGTATCTGAATTTTACCCTTTTACCAAAGGATTTTTGGATGTTAAGACACAACTTTCACAGTTCTGCTTTTTAGGTATTTTTTTTTCTTCTTCTTAGTGTTCAATCTGGAATACACACATGAGGAATTGTATCACACTGGTTGTAAACCCCAGCCTATCTGGAGCCCAAAGGAAGGGGATAGTGGTGTCATGTTGCAGTCAGTTCCTCACAGAATTATACTTTTTAAGGAAAACTCAAATCCAATAATTCATTTTGCTGTGTCTCTTCTCTAAGATCACATATAAAGTACATAATTTGAGTTCATATATTCCCATGTATTTTGAAATTAATTAAAGCTATAGGCCTGTACTTAATAAGCTTATGCTTTTGTGAGCATGCATGCCATACTGTACATTACTGCGTACAGGCGTATGTGTGGCTTTCATAATCATTAGTGCAGCTTGCTTTTATGAAAAATAAATAAATAGGTAAATATTTCTTTCCTGACCAACAAAAAAGTGCTGTGACATCACAATTAAGATATGTTCTACTAACTGGAAAAAATGTCTGCTACTGAGATTTTGCTAATACAGCACTACAGTCTTCAACTTCTTCCTGAAACCCACAAAATGCAAGGTGACAAAATGTTTGTTTCAGAGCTGTAAAAATATCCCATACGAAATCATAAATTCTCTAGGGTAAAACATTTGTCATTCTATGAATGCCTTGGTGCAATCTTTTTGATTAAGGACTAAGTACTCTTTAAATCTCTCAGCTCTGAAAGATCTCTTTTACATCTACTGTGAATGATTAGTCACAGTAACAATAGAAAGTATCTAAGTACAGTTATTTTCTTTTTTTTTTTGTTTATGTTTTCTGAAGTTATAAATGTCTTGTCAAGAACGAATTACTGCTGACAAGAACTGCACATTGAATTACCGCTGCACCACATGTCTCAAACAATAACAAAGCATCACCAGTCATCTTTGATGAGAAGGATTTTTGGCATATAGAGTAAGTCAAGTTCTTTTTGTAAAAATTCTTTTTTGTAGCTACTAATGTATTTAACATTTTTTTTATATTATCTCAATATGAAAAAGATATACTGATATGGTATTTCAATTTACTGACCTGCTATTCTCCATCACGTGTTTTCTTTAAATTCATACTAAGTAGTTAATCACAGCCTTACTGAGACTTTATACATGAATAAACACAAACCCCCACATAATAGAAATCAAAAAGTGTGTGCATGTATGTTTCCCAGCTTATTCTATTAAACTAAGACTTAGATTAGGAGAACAATCTCTCATTTTCCATTAAGAAAAATGTCTCTTTCAAAATGTAAAATTCTTAGCAGTAATGTAAAAAATAAATGTCTGCAATTTCCTGGAGATTGGGGTTCACAATAGATATAGTCAATATGAACTTGTTGAAATGAAAACCTTGGTTCCTCTCAATGTGTTCTAATTGGCTTCAAATTACCCAGTTTCACCAGAGAAACTGATTCATAGTAAAATTAGTTAAATTATTTAAATGACATGAAGGTGCTTTCAGGTTTCAATATACTTGGGGTGTAAATAAAATTAATGCAAGCAAATTTTTGCTATTTTAAAAAACATAGTTTCAAAAACTCTGAGAAAAAAACTTATCACTTCTATCACTTTTAGATTCCTTCCAGATGAAGTCCTGCAGACCTCCATTCCCACAGGCAACTTCAAAAGCACTGACTGTCTTCCTGACTTTAGCCTATCTTCAAGTCCAGGTAGAATCATAGAATCATAGAATACTTTGTGTTGGAAAGGACCTTAAGATCATTTAGAACCAACCCTCCAGCCATGGGCAGGAACACTTCATGCTAGGCCGTGTCACTCAAGGCTCTGTCCAACCTGGTCTTGATGGAGCATTTGCCACCTCTTTGGGCAAATTAAGATAAGGGGCCGCAGAAGCTGTCCCTGCTCTGTTTTGCTACTGGTGCCAGGAGAAGCCCATTTCCAACATCAGCAACTTTATACCTTTCAGCACCCCACAGTCTCTATACACACTTTATACCCAAGATCCCTATTAGCCAAGATGCTGTCAGGTAAGTGAGCCCAGAAAGCATTGCTGAAGTCAAATTAAGTAGGGGTCTGGGTATTTGTGTTGCTCCTCATTATAATTATTACTTTATCTTTTGGAGATACTAATGTTTAATAGCGAATTAAGGAGGATGATGTAGAGAAAGATAAACAAGGTGATCAATGTCCCCTGCACCTTATCTGTGCAGCCAGTCCTCCTGTCGTAGAGGCCCATCTGATGTTCATAAATCCATACTGACTGATGCCAATCATCTTTTTACCCTTAATAATGCTGAATATCATCTACGCTTTGTTAGAAGATAGAGTGTGATAGAGTGACTGTGGTGGGCATCTGGCATCCAGCCAGGGTTCCCATATGGTCAGTCTTTAGTTTTTGATATGTATTTTGAATGTTTTCAGATGCGTAAGGTTAACAGACCATGCCAATGTGTTGCTAACACCAGAATCAATATCAGAATCTCTGTGCTTTTGATTAGAAATGATCTCACGGGTATCCATGATTATCCCTCTCAAAAAATGCGCTGCATCTACAGTTTCTGTTAATGTTAGCTGTCTTCTTTCCTTGTGGATATGCAGGTTACTGTTGTTGAGCTTTCCATTTGCTGGCATGTATCTTCTACCTATCTTGAATTTTTCTGCCATCTGTTGTTTTTCCTTCCAGTAACATGCTTGATTTATTTTCATTTGTTTTTCTTTTAATTCTTCCATAATTGAATTCATGCTTGATTTACCTGTTGCTTTATTTATATCCTTCCTAACCAGTTAGATTCATGGAAATTCCAGGGATTTTTTTGTCAATAAATATTTTCTTAACCCCTTTTTTTCATAACAGTTAGATTGTTCCTTGACTATTCAGCTCTAGGTTTTATATATATTTCAGCACCACTGGTAATAGACAGCATGTGTAAAGATGAACAACTTTTCATAATTATTGATTCATCTTGGCTTCTGTACAGCTGTTTGCCCAAATGTTGCTGAATGAAGCATGCATTCCAAGTAAAAATGAAGTTTAAAAGATGATAAAGTATGAATATGTGTTCTTTTCCTTCATATCTCAGAATTTAGGGCTATAAATATAAATTGTAATTAATGTATAATTAAGTATGTGTATTTAATTTTATATAATAATTTCTATAGAATTAATAATGTTGTAAAAGTGGACTTATTTACCCAGTTTGAGACCAAGAAATCATGTTTAAAATCAATTAAAGAGTTAAGTGTTCAGGACTTATGAAGATAGGCTGAGAAAGTTGGGGCTGTTCAGCCTGGAGAAGAGAAGGCTGTGTGGAGACCTCATAGGAACCTTCCAGTATCTGAAGGGTGCCTATAAGGATACCAGGGAGGGACTCTTCATTAGGGACTGTAGTGATAGGACAAGGGGTAATGGGTTCAAACTTAAACAGGAGAAATTTAGATTGGGTATAAGGAAGAAGTTCTTTGCTGTGAGGGTGGTGAGGCACTGAAATGGGTTGCCCAGGGAAGTTGTGAATGCTCCATCCCTGGCGGTGTTCAAGGCCACGTTGGACAGAGCCTTGGTTGATACGGTTTAGTGTGAGGTGTCCTTGCCCATGGCAGGGGGGTTGCAACTTGATGATCTTAAGGTCCTTTCCAACCCTAAGTATTCTATGATTCTATGACTTTTATATCTAATGAAATGCCGTAAATGGAGTTTTTGTAAGTGAATGGGATAGTACTGACTGAGGTACAAGAGCAGAAGTCCCCAGAAGCAGAAAGTAAAATTATTCTCTTGCACCTAGTATGACAATATGTATTTGTTTGTTTAGTTTGGGTTTGGGTTTTTTTTTTTCCCCTAAGGAAACGTTCTTTGATGCCCAAGGATCAGGAGTTTTTAGTAAAAATAGTAAGTACCTGATTTGTACTTCTGGTTTCCTTTCGGTCCCCACTTCTGTGCAACACTCTTTAGAAACAACAGGAAGTGTGCAAAAGGCAGCACTCACAACATACTCAGTTTAGGGTTTGTGTTCTTTTTGAGACATGTGAGGGCTCAGACTCACTAGCACCTGAGGGTGACCTAAAATACTGACTCCTGTTCTGTGAGATGGTACTCCAGCTCTGTGCTGTGTTCACTGAAATTTCTTTGTGCCTGGTGGGTGCCCACCCACCAAGGGATTGTGTTGGCAGTGATGCTGCCTGGATTAAGGTATGTGTTCAGATGTTTTCTTGAACTGTGCCTTATGAAGCTACTTTTCAGGGTTACTAACATTCCCGTGTAATTAAAGGAGAGACATGGTTAAAACACTGATTCTGTGTTACACACTGGAAGTACTCTAGGTGCCAGCATCTTTTAGTTGACTTTATAGGGAATCTAACCAGCCATCTTGGGTGTTTTGAGGCAAAAACTTAATTTTTAAGTGTTATATTTCTTTATTGTTTTGTTCTAAATACAACCCTGCCAACTTATGGTTGATAGTCAAAAGTTTCCCTTTATTTTACAAAGGAGATATTCAAAGACATTGGTATGCACCAATCCAAATTTAGCTGTGGGGGAGACATCTGGCAATGTTGTACATATTCAGAATGTATTACCAAAGCCTGCACGTGTGGTTAAGGACTATTTAAACTTTCTTTGAGACATGTTAGAATCTAATTCATATAGAATAAGAAAACTTAGTGCAGGCTGATAAAGCAGTGAAAATTATTTCTTAGTTATATTATCCCTGTTAAAAAGAAACACAGACAACTAGAAATCTCTCTTTACTTTAAAAAGTAAAAAAAAAATATTATTTGGTTTAACATTAGAGTTATGTATACTTCTTGTAGTTTAGATTGCAATCTACTAAAATATAAAACATTGACAGTTAATATTTAGCAATAATTTTTTATTATTTCATTATAAAATTATTTTAGCATTTGAGTGTACACTAAAATCTTACCTAAATTCTCTGGGTAATTGCAATCCATTGAATGCTATACATAATTTAGCAGTTTCTTTGACTAATGTAATTTGTTAAAAAAGATGGTCTACCCACAATTTTTTTTAAAAAAAAATTCATAAAATTTAAAATTAAAAATCTTTTAATTCAAGACTTCTATATGATCTTTTTAAAAAAAGAATTCTTAAAATCAAATCCTCTTGTCAATGCACATTTGATTTATGCAGGCAGAATAACTTCAGTTAAGTATTTTTTTTCAGCATGCTAAAAATATCATGGGTCCTCTTGAAACCAATTTTCCAAGTACTTTATCTCTTATGAAGGCAAAATTATTCTTTTACTTTTTCCATGATAAAATTAAATTCAATTTATTTGAGTAGGAGATTCTCTTTGTTATTACAGAAATATATAGAACCTCTTTGATTTCCTTTTTTTCGTTGGATAAGCTGTACAGTAGGAATATTCCTGTTGCAGCATTTGGCACTTCTCCTGCAGCAACAACAGGTGTTTAATTATGCATTTCAAACAGCCCATTGAAACTTCCCCAGCAGAGGTGAGTTGGTCATACATAAAGAATTCATTAGAAAGATGCTGTTAGGAAAAGTGGCATATATTGGGTTTTTTCCCTGATTTACTACATTATACTTACTGAAGAATGCAAAGAAAGAGAAGCATGAAGTAGACTATTTAAAAACTAAAAACAAATAATTGAAAATATTTACTTTCTACAAAATGTTCAACAGGAAAATTTGTTATTCATTGAATTCTGAATTTTTCATTAGAAGTCATCTGATCTGAATAGATCTATGTACATATAAATGAAATAGCTATTTTTAGATGAAATTGACCTTTTCCTGAAAAATATTCATGTGATGACCATATAGTCACTTTTAGGATGGCAAAGGAGCAGTTGATTTGACTTAGAAGCAGTACAGAGTAGATATTACAGAATTATTAAATGCAGATTCCATGAACTATCGGAGTCACCTCAGAAGAATAAAGGATAATACTATCTTGATGAATCATTGATATTAACATAAAGGAAAATTTTAAAAATAACTATATAATTTTGAATACAACATAGTAAACACACTGTGGTTTCAAATAGCATAGAACGGGCTTTAAACCTTGTGGAATCACTGCTGGCTTACATTGAACTGCAATCTGGCGCCACATCATAAGTGATATACTCCCCAACTAACTGGGTAAGTAGTCTTATAACTATGCAATACACTTTTGCTCTTCAGAGACTCCAGATGCAAGATTAGAATCTTCTTGATGTTTGATGGCTGAAATTGCATTTACAGTACTGTCATATATGCAGTATATTCAGCATACGTATATATATTCAGCAAATTTATGTTGGTATACTGATCATCTATTTTTTGACATCTGGTAAAGAAAAAAATATGATGTGTCCTATTCGAAGAAACATTTAATGTAGCTTATTTTCGCTCCTAAAAGTTAGAACCTGAGAATTTAAAAACACATCCATAGTGTCAACATCTATTTTCACACTGTAGAGGAATCATTCATAGTATCTCAAATTCTCCTTGTTGAACAATAGTCTCAAGATTTCATAACTGTTCAAGACTTATTGACTTTCAGTTACTGCAGGGGTGGGTCTCAAACTCAAGTTTCAGAAAGCAGTCAAGACCTACAGAAACCATAGTTCATAGCAACAGTAAGCTAGTAAAGGAACTTTTTTTTTTTTTTTGGTTTGGTGTGGTTTGGTTTTTGTAGCAACCATCAGACAAAGGACTGAGAAAAAAACCCGCCCAAAATATGGCAACAAAAGGCGTTTTTAATACCTAAGAACTATAATAATAGAGTAGAGACTATTTTTGCCTTTGATTTCATTAAGTTTTTCTCTCATACCTTTAGTACCTAGACACTTCAAAGTTCAGGTTGAACATATATGTGGAAAGAACTCATGCATGTAGTCAAGTTTGAATCAAAGTCTAGTAATCCTCTTGTAAAATAAACTACTATGAAACAAATGAAAAAGTTAAGTGGAAAAGAGAGTGGTAATATCCTTGTCAAAATGTCTTTACTGGTAAAAGGGGGGGCACTCCATATGTAGACCCAAGAATTCACTGCAAGCCTAATTAAAATTTTTACAGTCTAGTACAATGCACATTTTTTTTATTATTGCAGCTTCAGCAATATTAATTATCAAAACTATACAAATACTGGTGTGTTTAGATGAGTAAAGACATATCCAAAAAAATTCAGTTCTATAAGACTTCAAAAAGATGTGGTCAGAGCTCTAAGTGAATAAGAATTTCTTCTCAATATCCAAGCTGTTGTGAAATAAGGGCTGACTGTAAATTAGCCACGGTTATCCACATGAGGACATTCCCTGACTGAGGAGTAACTTTAATAATCCTTTCTTATGGCAAAAAGGAAGTTATCCCTGCTATTGCAGAGAGTGCTATACTAAGGGAGAGAAAGTGTTTGATACACTGCTTCTATCTGAAAAATGGGCAAACTACACAAATGTGAAGCTGTGAACTGTAACAACATGCTTAAATCTAAAACTGACCACGGTGGTTTTGGTTAAAACAGAATCAGTTTTCTTCATGTTCAGCAATAAGTGCTGGTGGATGAAGGAGAAAGGGGAAATGTTTAGAGTGATGGTGTTTGTCTTTCCAAGTAAACATCATCTGTGATGGAGCCCTCCTTTCCTGGAGATGGCTGAACTCCTGCCTGTCCATGAGAAGCAGTGAGTTAATTCCTTGTTGTACTTTGTTTCTGTGCCCAGCTTTTGCTTTACCTATGAAACCCATGAGTTTCCTCACCTTTACCTTCCTGATTCTCTCCCCCATCCCACTGGAGGAGAGTGAATAGGGGCTGGATAGGGCTCAGCTGCTGGCCACAGTTAAGCCACAATACTGACTATAAACATTTGGAGAAAGATCTTGTGACATTGTGTCATGATGAAATGCTGCATGAAAGTTAATTTGGAATAACGAATGAAATTATGAGGCATCAGATTTAAAACAAATGAAAATAAACCAAATCATTTGCGCAGACACTTCCTTGAGGTTTTGAGAACTGATATAAAAACAAGAGACATAGGGGTAGTTGAACAGAGTAGTAGTAGTGCATTCTCATCAGTTTAGAAAGCGTTGACCAGGACAAAACCATTGTGTGAGAGCTTCCCCTCATTTTAATTTCTGGCAGTCAGATCCTGGAAGTGGCCTCCATAAGAAGCCCTTTTAATTTTTTGCATCTTCTAGACGGTGACGCCAATGCACAAAGGCATCCTTTAAACACTTTTGCTCTAAGAAAATGAAAGGATGAAATTTTTTTCATGTATGCATCCAGCCTGTAAAGGAAAGCCTTGATTTTGGAAGCATGAGTTGCAGGTTGACTGCTTGACTTGGCTAAAAACTAGCTGTGACACTAGACAGAGATTGCAAACCAAAGAGAACTCCTCTTGTAGGGGGAGTTCATGCAGATGGTAAAGAGTGGCCAGCAATCAAATGGAGTCTGTTCCTAAACCTGCAGCGCAGGGCAAAGATGGGAGTGAGGGGCAGTTTATGCCTTTTTATAGGTTTGCATGCTTTATCTGGTGTATGTTAAAACTCATTTACCTTTTTCCAATAATCATTCTGAGTTTTGAATGTCAAATATGCACATGAGAATTTACCTGCTGTTCATAACAAGAATTTGCCTTACCATTGCAAAACCCAGTAATAATGCTTAAATGCCTTGCAATGCAGAAAAGCATATTCTTAAATACCATGTAGTATTAGAGAAAATATCACTTAAATAGATAGTGATAAAAAATAATTTTTCTTTATGGAGTATTTCCACAGCAGTAACAAATCAACATGAATACTAGATTTTCTCCCTTTTTGGCTTGAGCAAAATCATACTAAGAGCAGAATAGCAGACTTTCATATACAAGTTAATAATAATTTCATGTAAAAACTTTCCTTGTGTATCAGCTAACATTGATACTGAAGGTAGATAATTCCTCTTCTCAATACAATCAATCTGCAAAAAATTTATCAGAAGTACCTGTACAGGACAAACAGTGCAGCCTAAATAGTAAAATGGAGGACATATTTAACTTTTTGTTTAACCATCCAAATCTGCAGACAGTTAATAATCGTGAACATTTTATTTTGTTTTAAAAGTATAATGTCATTTCCTATCTCAGCATTCACACATCTCTCAATTCTTTCCTTATGAATGAAATGAGGATATTAAGACCGCTGTGATACTGGAGGCTTTTCTTTAAGATAGGATGAGAAAACCGGCAGTTCATCTGACCCCTATGAAAAGTGGTGGCTGACTGCTTTCAAATTACCCTTCCATTTTTTTCTTCTCCATGGATCAACAATATCATAGAGAATGACACCCTTTCTGAGCAATCCCTTCTAATGGGTGAAGTCCACAAATCCTCTGAGAAGACAAATTTCAAGGGATTTTCTTTGTTTTGTTTGTTGCTCGTACTTGGGCCCTAACATACTGTAGCATATTTCTTTGTTTCTTCTTTGTCTTTGCTTGAATTCATCTTGATAGAAGGGTAAACCAGTTGGAAAAATAATAAAGGAGAAATAAAAATGTCAGTAAATCCAAAACCATGCTCCTACTGTTGCACAAAATCCGTGCTATTGCATCAGTCTGATTAAAGCCTTGCTAGGTCACTCATAACTCATTTGCATCACACTGTACTGGATGCTTGCTTGCTTGTATTAATGGCCTGTAGCTCCACCGTCTCCCTTTATGAGCTTCTCAACCTCTAAAAATACTCCTTTCACAGCCAGCCTGAATTACTCTCAGAGCAATCTAAAAAAAAATACTTTTCCAATTGCATCATTTATCTACTGCTGTAAATTTACACATTGCTTTCCAGGGAGACATAATCTTCCATCTTAGCTTCTTATAGGCAATGGTTTGGTCTGCACTTACAAGATTTTACTTCTATAACTATGTCAACTAATGCAATTTTTTTAACCATAACAACTACAGTAATAAAAATCCTTGTATGGTAACATTCATCCTAGTAAAAACATGCTTGAAGTAGCATTTGTCTAAATACACAAACTTGAACCCCTGGATGCCTAACTGCTATCAAAATGAATGAACTAGGTGTCTTAATGCTTTAGAAGGCAGGACTTACGTAGCAATAAATTTACAGTGACTGTTGGTCCTAAACATCAAGGGGATTTTCTGCTAAAACTGTATCTCTGGAAACATATGAGAAAACAGCCTCTCAGAAATCTAAGATCATAAATGCCAAGCAGGAGAAGAAAATATGCACTGACAGATGCAAAAAGTTAGAAAAAACTTCTGTTTGGCTTTCAAATATCTTTTGATTAATATTATATAAATCCTACTGACAAGATCCATTGAAATTTAATAAAGGTGAGATTATTTGTATATTTCTTTTCATACCCCTAAGTTTAGCTACTTCAAAGCCAGAACATTTGTTTTTAAACAATGTGAAACAAACTGCTGGTTTTTGCATGTATGTTTGATGCCTAGTTATATAGATTGAAAACTTAAGTAAATATTTTGTCAATAATCTTTGAGAATATTGGTAAAATTTCTGTTAAACAGAAAATAAACTCCAATTAATAGTAAGAAAAATTACTTTCTTTTCAACTTAAGGTGTTCAATGAGCATGTCTTCAATAATTTCCTCAGTGATATTGTAATAATCTACATATTCTAAATTATTTTACACAGTTATTTTCTCTGTCTGAAGTTAATTAATTAGATGTATATTTAACAGTTACAGTATCCCAATAGGAAGTGTCAGCTGTACTGCTGAAGCAGGAGCAAATATCTTGGGAAAAAAACTGCTGAAAGTGGTTATGCAGTTGTAGAAAATATAATGTCCTATAGGTATATTACAAGGTTCAGACTTGTAACTCTTTCTTAATCATGGAGGATTTTGAATTTTTATTTTCCATGAGTGAGTTTTTCCCACCTCCATTTTCCCCATGCCTAATGGAGAAGCATAAGTGACCTGCAATCATTCTTTCTTTCTGGTCTCCAGAACAGGATACTATAGCGGGCAAAAAGTGTTTACTAAAATCACAGTTCTGCATTAAGCAGATGATATTTTCAAAATATTAAAAATAAAATAAAATAAAAAAAACAAAACAAAAACATTTTGAAATTTTAAATGCTATTTTTTTCCAAACCCTGAAAACATTTCTTCTTTCAAATATTCAGGTGGCAAAGGAAAGTTAGCTTTTTAGGCAAACAATCTTACAGCACTTTTGGACCAAACAAGGTACTGTTCCTTGGAAGTCATACATTACAGAGTCAGCTTGATTGATCTGGTATGCTTTCTGAATATATTTTTAAATTAATAAAAATGAAATATCTCTGACTTACTGTATATTAGCAATGAGATTTTCCTGTAGCATCAGCTGCCTTTCTGTATGCCACTTACCCTATTTTAATGGGTGTTTTTCATGTAGCTATAGTTTGGTGGGGTGGAGTGATTATTTCTGCTGGTTTTTTGTTTCATGTTTCATTTGTGGTTTATATAATTGTGGAAGAAAGAGCACAGTGTTTGCATTGCTTCTATAATGATAAGCAGCTATTCATTCTTATGTTATAGGTTTCAGAAGGGTGCCCTTTAAAGAAAACTCAAAGACGGTGGAAAAGGTCAGTCTTTCAAAATGTAAATGTAGGTGCAGGCCTCATGCTGTTAGCCATCAGTCACATCGATTTCAAAAAGCGTTCAGTTGCAGTGTTCTGGTTTAATAAATTTGACTTTGATGGACAGTCGAGATTGATTTGATGTAGTTATTTACCACATACTAGTCAGAAAACAAGCATGTTTATTTGCTCTTGATATAACAGGTTTTTTATATGAGTTGGTGCAATCATACTGCCACTTTCAAGTCTTCTGCATGTTGCCTTGGCAGCCAAAAATGATAGCTAAAAATACCTAGGGCTTCATCTTAAAATTATCAGTTATTAGCAGCACAATCTCAAAGTCTGTAAGGTGGAAAAACTAGTTAATTTCAAATGATATCCTTAATAAATAAAGCTTGTTAAGGAAGCACAAGTATGCATGAAGAGAAATTTGGTATAAACAGGAAATTCTATTGGAGACAATATGACAGAACACCATCTACCTTCTATTAGATTGCAATTAAATAGAGTAAAACATATAATTAATATCTCACCTTTTCATCCACACCCTTAATATTTCTTAATTTTACCTTTTTCCTTTCCTTCCAATCCTTTTGAAATTGACCAATTTCTCTGATGCTCCCTTTATGGTTAAAGCACAGAAGCATGCAATCTGACAGCAGAAATAATCTGACTTATGTTGACATTTACCTTAAGATGACTTTCTTGCAAGTCCACTTGCACCCAGTTTTCTTCCAGGGTGGCTTAATCTATCTGTGCTGACGAGACTCTCTGAGGTAAGTGTATGTTAGGCGATGTCCCCTTCTTTTCCACATCTTCTGTTGCGTCTGTGTGTTCTGAGGATGAAAGCTTTTGATCTTGCATCAAACTCCTCTCCTTTCAAAAAGTGAACTCAGTTTTCTTACCCAGAGTGAGCTGTCTTTCAATACATAAGTGGCAAAGCATTTATGATAATTCAGTCTTGAGGTACATAAAACAAACCACAATGCCCCATAGAAACAGGCAATTTGACATTTTCACTGGGGAAAATAGCCTAAATCTCTTAAATCATTAATTTTGGGGTAGTGTCTTAAGTCATGATATTTAGGGGAGAATATTGTATCACTAACCATTTCTATTTTCAAAGCTACTTTTTTTTTTTTTTAATTTTCTTAATGAAGATCAAGAAAAAAGGCATAAATGGAAAACAGAATTATTTTACTTCCTGATGAATTTTAAAAAGTTTGATAAATACAAAAATAGGCTCAATATCCCCTGATGGGAAACACGGAAAAGTTGTTTTTCCCTGTTTTAGACACATCAGGCTTCAGACACTATTTTCCTGTTTCTTCTGAGTAGTCCATGATGCTAACCAGTGCTACCTGTAGGATTTTTATCATCAAAGGCAGTCTTCTAACATCTTGCTATCATCTGCCAATGGGAAGTAACAATCTGTTCAGTCTCTGCAGTAGAAATAGACCCCTGCTGAAAAATAAATAAGATTGCAAGCGAAATAAGCAACAGGAGAAAGCACCTAGAGATTTCACTCAGCAAGAAAGTGCTGGTGAGAAACAACTTGTGTTGCATTAACCATCCTAATTTTGGGATGCTTTCTGGTATCGAATTTTTTACTTTCTGGTGAAAAAAAAAAGCTTTTAAATACAGTCTTTTGTTCCAAAGTCAAATAAAGGTGACAAATTCAAACTAATTTAAATTAATATTGCATATTTTATTAGTTGCTGTGTTTTAACCTTGGTGGGCAGCTCAGCACTGCCCAGCTGCTTGCTTGCTCCCTCCTGGTGGAGGAGGAATGGGTGAAGAGACTAGAAGGATAAAACTGTTAAAACATGTAGGTTGAGATAAAAAAAATTTAACAGGTAAACAAAAAGCGATGTACCCAAACAAAGCAAAATAAGGAATTAATTCACTGCTTCCCATGGGCAGGCAGATATTCAGCCATCCCCAGGAAAGTCAGTCACTATCACACGCAGCAGTTACTTGGGAAGACAAAACGCCATCACTCCAAGCATCTTTGCCCTTCTTCGTTCCTTCCCCAGCTTCTCTTGAGGAGCACAGTGTTGTACAGTATGGGATATTCCTTTAGTCAGTTGTGGTCAGCTGTCCTAGCAGTGTCATTCTTCCCTCATCCTCCCCCTTCCTCAACTACCCGCTGGCACAGCAGCATGAGAAGCAGGAAAGGCCTTGATGTTGTGCAAGAATTATTCAGCAATTACTAAATCACCCCCGTTTTATCAATTATATTGTTGTCAGAAACCCAAAACATAGCACCATACAAGCTATTATAAAGAAATCTGACTCTAACCAAGCCAAAAGCAGTAGACCGAGGTTTTTTGAAAAAATACATTTTGGTCTTCTGCTAAATTGGCCCATGTAAAGATGTTTTAAACCATCTATCACTGTGTTAAGCACTAGGAAATATAGTTAGACTATTCTCTTAAAAAAAAATAAAAAAAACAACCAAGAAAACCCATAAAAACAAAAACCAAACCAAAGTGAACACATACACAACAAAAGAGAAGACAAGAAATTTTTTTTGTTTCAATTCCAGTCTTAGAGACTTACTTTAAGATCTTACAAATATTTGGTATTTCGTTGATTTTAACCAACATGCTTTGGATAGCCTACTTGTAATTAATTGTTAAAGCAGTCTTCTGAAACCAGACATCAGTGTTTTCTATATCTAATCAACAGTATTATCCTGCTAACGGTAAAAAGAAAGAAAAAATTGTTATAGGAGTCCTGAAAACTATGGAGGGTAAAATATTGATGCTTTTATTCATTATAAGATGATTTTTTCACCTTTTATTCCAATAATACCCATGTAATTTTTAAAGTAAGTAATGATAAAATGAACCTAATAATGAATGGCAATATTAGGGAAACAAATCACCACTGTCACCTTACCCCTACTGAAAAATCTTACTATTGACACAAATGCTGTAATTTTACCTATGGCATAATGGAATCCATCTATTTAGATAGCTCTTAAGGAGAAATAACAAACAAACAAACAACCAAAAGAACCCACCTAACACCAAAATTACTTTCAGCATGGTATGTAAAGTGCTAGGCACTCATACATATCGTTTATTTTTGCAAGTGTTTTAGGAGGCAGTAGTGATAAACTTTCATTTCAGAGCTTGTGCTCAACTTCTAGCATAAGAGAAAGCAGCTTTGTTAACTAATGGTCTGATTTAGGTAGAACTGGTAGTTTTGATCTTTTCCCTTAACCCTCCCACACCGACTTCAGGTCAAGGACAACTTTAATGAATTTATAGTTAAAAAAAAACCCCAAAATTGATAAAAAAAAAAAAGTAAGATTAAATTGTGTAATAAGCAGTAGAATCACCTACAGTACATAAATTAAATCCATTCCAAGTCTTCCAGCAATAATTACAATATGAAAACAGCAGCTTTTTTTTAACAACTTGCTATACAAGGAACCAAAATACATATAGATGTAAACAATATAGAGTTGATATGGAAGTAATTTGATGCAGTGAAATATGCTTTTATATGTTCAGTGTACATGCTGCCTTCCTCCAACAAATCTGTTAATACTGCAAACACATTTTCTTGTTACGAAAGGCAGTATTATGAAGAAAATTTTGGCTGGCCTATTTGAGATGCCTAGTTTAAGAGACAAATTCAGCTTTGAAAATATATTCTTCTTCTTCCCATCAAAGGAAGTTAACTAGTCATTCAAATTTCAGCCATCTACACTGTAGAAAATTCTATTTGGTTGGATCTCATGCTCTTCTTAAAGATCGTTGGTGGAGGAGAACATAAAAGGAAAGGAAAGGAGGAAAAAGTGGAAATTCTTAACAAAGAGAATTTCTGTTTTGAAATCAATACTCTCTTAAAAAAAAAAAGTAATTTACAATTTCTGATACTTGTTTTAGACTAGTTTTAATGACAAATACAAAATATGACCACTGAATTTGAAAAGAAAGATGTGATTTGGATTAATTAGATTAAAAACCACTAATTTATGGCAATGTTACTTTAATATAAAGGGGACAAGTCACATCATTAATCAGGTAAATATCTCTAGCTAACCAAGCCAATTAACGTGCATTAATCATGATAATCACCTTGATTTGATATATCTGGCTTTCATTAATGGTTTTGATGCTGCTACCTTGTCAATCAAGTAACTATGTTTAAGAAACTAGGAATTAGGTTAAAAAAAAGAAGCATAGAATAGCAGGTTAAAAATAAGTAAAAGGAGGAAAATTATACATTTAGATAACAACTGTGTTTGTTTTTCAAGACGAAGTTTTGTGAAACCCATTATTTAGTACATTCAGTGATGAACAGAAACAGCAGAAGGGAAATTTTTAATTAAATGCATCAATGATGTGAGGTTAGATGTCATTCACATAAAGGAGGAGCAGTACACCCTCAGAGGAGCAACTGGATGACCATAAGGTAGGAAGAACTGGAATAGAAAGACAAAATATGGACCAGCCAGTCACAGATTTCTCTATGAGTCCAATACTTTTGCAGGATGAATAAAAAAACTAGACAGTGATGAAAGAGGAAAGATCTTAGATAACTGTTAACAAACTGCTGCCATGAAGTGGCAAATTTAATCATGGGATGAGCATACAATAATATGGAGAGACAAATTGTGGTAATATTAATTATATAAAAAGGCAGTGGTGAAACTGCCCCTTTAAACCTATGGCTATTTTAATTCCCACATACCCCAAGAAGTCTGAAATTCTGTCCTGGTTTTAACTGGGATAAAGTTAACTTTCTTCCTAGTCGCTGGTACAGTGCTGTGTTTTGGATTTAGTATGAGAAAAAAACAAACCCTCAGGTAGAGATAAGAACTGTTTAATAGTTAAAATAAAGTACAATATACTACTACTAATAATGAAAAGGGAGATAAAAAGGGAGATAAAACTAAAGAGATAAAGAGATAAAAGAACCAAAAATAAAACAAAGCCTAACAAATTACAGTGATGCACAATACAACTGCTTACCACCTGCTGACTGATATCCAGCCTGTCTCCATGCAGCCATTGGTCCCTTCCAGCCCGCTCCCTTCAGTTTATATACTGAGAATGAGGTTCTATGGTATGAAATACCCCTTTGGCTAGCTTAGATCAGCTTTCCTGGCTATGCTTCCTCCCACCTTCTTGTGCACCTTCTTGTGCACCTTCTTGTGCACCTTCTCACTGGCAGAGCATGAGAAACTGTAAAGTCATTGACTTAGCACAAGTGCTACTCAGCAAGAACTAAAGCATCAGTGTGCTGTCAGCATTGTTCTCAGACTAAAGCCAAAACACAGCACTGTACCAGCTACTAGGAAGAAAAATATTCTATCCCATTGGAAACCAGGATGGGCTGTGTAGTGTTAGTTGTCATCTGAACACTGCGGCAATCAAATAAAAGTAGTCAGCGAAGAAGAGAAAGAGAATCCAATGGAACTTCAGGTTTTCATCTTAGAAAAAATAGTGAAGAGTTAATATATATACTCTCATCTGAAATATCATGAATGAGTAAAACTAAATTAAGTGAAATTAAAATTGGAATACATGTGAAAGATTCATTCAGCATCCATGGCAGGGGGGTTGGAACTAAATGATCTTAAGGTCCTTTCCAATCCTAAATATTCTGTGATTCTATGATTCAGGAAATGAAGACGCACATTTTAATTTATGTATTGTTTTTACTACTGGTGCATTCTTATTGTAGTTAATAAAACAGAACTAAGTTATCAGTAGCCCATGAAGGAAAAGTGCTTATTGTCTTTAATCATGTCCACATTGCTCATTGCAGCTCTAGGGAAAGCATGGCAGGGCTCTGTCAGTGGCAGGGAAAAGAGGTGGGTATGTAGATAGTTTACATGCAAAGTGAGTAGCTAAAGGTAAGCCAGGCAGCTAATCAAACATCTTTAAAGCCTGCATTTTATCTGATTGAGTCAACATTCAAAGAAAAGAGTTTGGCAGGTGAAAATTAGGGAGAATAGCTAGCTGTCCAAAGAAAATTGCTTTTTCAATTCCCTGTAAATTGTTGTGCTCTAGAACAGTATTAGAAGCAGACATTCAAGCTGAATGTAAAAGAGGTTTGTTTTTTTTTTTTTAAAGAGTAAGAAAGAGTATAGAAAAAGGGTCTTTATACACTGTTATTGTATACTACTGAATCTTTGATATTACATGAAAATCACTACAGAAATAAGATATATAATATACACTGACTGATATATCACTTGTACAAGTGTAAGTAGTATGATATGTAGGTCTTTTCTTTAAAATAAATATCTTCTTGTTGTATTACTATATTTCTACTTGTAGCCTTATTTACACAATCTAGGTAAGTAAGTATTCATTGACAACCTTAACTGCACAAAGGCATTTCCATGAAGTTTGTGAGATAATACATACCTGCCAACATTATTATACCTTGTCTTCAGCCACATAAATCAGCAGAGATTCAGTAAGTAAATGAAGCTGTAAGATTTTATTTCAACTAACTTCATGCCATGACCAGACTCAGAATCCTCTTATAGCAAGGGCTTGAGACACTTTTTTATTTTCTTAGTTCTAGAATACCAGGTAAAGATCAAAGACAAAAATTGAGCTAACATAGAAACTGCTGTGCCGTAACTGCAATCAGTCAGTAGTTCAGAAGTTAGTGATATAGTTTACTGTATTTGGCAGCCTTTTTGAATCTTTAGCTGAAATGGACATACAGCTTGATTATTCTGGGGAGGATTTCTGGCAGAAGAGAAAGCCCTTCCGATTGCCATTTCATCCACCAAAATAATTATACATTTGGAAACAGTTAAAGAGTTCTGGCTATGCATTTGGCTGAGTCAGAGTTGAAATGGCAGACAAGAAAGAGAAGAAAATTCAAAGTGATTGACTCCCATCTGTAAAAAAGACAAGTCCCACACTAACATAAATGAATAAATTTGGACCAATCCTTGGTCATCTGTCTAATAGGGATGAAGAAAAAGTGGAGACATTGTTTGTTTGTTTGTTTGTTTGTTTTTTTCCCTCAGTCTTTAATTATGACAATAGACCTTAGGCTGCCTGAACCCCTCAGTTGGAGGATGACCACATGTATGGGAACAGTGATTTTGCTTTTGTGGATGCCGAAACTGTAAGAAACCAAAGGGATCAGCAGAATGTTCACAAGTTCATGATGGGGCCTGATGGGATTTATGCAGTTGAAATATTGGAATTTACACCTGGGGCGGAGTGAAGCTGGGCACAAGCATAAACTGAGAGAGAAGCGGCTAGTGAGTTGATCTGTAGAAGGGGATCTGGGGTACCTTGTTGATGGCAGGCTCAATAGTTCTCAGTGTGCCCAGGCAGTCAGAAGGGCGAACTGCATCCCTGGGGTCCATCAATAACCAGCTGCTCAAAAGAGGTGACTATTCCTTTATATTCAATATTGGTGCAGCCTCATCTTGGACACTGGGCCCCACAATCAAGAAGTATGAGAACACTGGGCTTTTCTAGTTTGGAGACCAGGGGACTGAGGAGTAACCTCATTCCTCTCTACAGATTCTGAGGAGGGGAGGTGGAGAGAGAGGTACTGAGCTCTTCTCCCTGGGACCCAGTGCTAAAATGTCTGGAAACAGCTCAAAGCTGTGCCAGGGAAGGTTTGCACTGAACATTAGGAAGCATTTCTTTACTGAGAGTGTTAGCGTCGGGACAAACACATAACCACCGGGATGGTTATATGAGGTGCTTTATTGAGGCGCCGGGAACCAGGGGT
>WYDI02029823.1:0-11863 GCA_009867235.2 Psittacus erithacus
TAGTCTAGGATTGGATGACTTTGGAGCCATGGGTGGCTGCTGTGGAGGGTGTGTTGCTGGGTTCTCCAGGCACACATCCCTGGCAAATCTGCTGGGAGACGTTTTTGTCTCTGCAGTTCTTGAGCAGCGTCCAGGGATGCCTCACTGGCGTCAATCACAGGGTTGTTTGTATGCATGCGCCATGGCAGCCTTTCCAAACACACACCCCAAGTGTTAATAAGCAAAGTAAACAGCACAAGCCTCCACGCTGAGCTGCTGCAACTCTAATAGCCAAAACCTGTCAGAGTTAATGTTTGCTGTCTAAACAATCTGCCGAGTATGGCTCCTGTTCTTCTGTGTCCCCCCAGCTGATGAACCAGTGATGCTGCTCTTTCCTTCCAGCGAATATTCTAGTGCTGTTCATTCATCATAGTTAGTTTAACTTCATAAATACCATATCTGTTCATTTATACTGGGAGCTTTTTCTTAGCTTACAGGACAAATGGCTGTCTGTTGGTGGCAGAAGTTAACAAAGAGTTAATGAGTAAGAACAATAGATTTGTCCCATCTCTTGGGGGAAGTGAAGCCAGGTCTTCTAAATATCCCCTGGGTGCATAATGGCATTGTTCAGTTTTACTGAGGATGTCTTTTCTGAGCCCTGAATGGGAGCCGCAGTCATTCACCATTGAAATTAGCGGGTGGTGTGAGTATTGACCTGGGTTCCACATCAGTGCTGAGCAAGCACAACACAGCTGTAACTAACCTCCTCTTAGCTCTGTGAAGTGCGCCCTGGCAGTGCAAGGGGCACCGGACAGAAGCGGCTGTGCAGGTATTGTTTGGTAATAAGCTTTAAATTGGGGTTGCATTTGAAATAACCGCCTAGGGCAGAGTCTGCTTTTATAATTTTCTGCATTAAGATGTTGCTTGCCTGAATTCCAGTTCAGGCTGGAGAGCTGCGAGAGGAGGGAAGTTGTCCCGCTTTAAGTGGGAACTAAAGCTAGCGTGCAGTTTGGCTTACTCTGGTGGAGGCTTGGGGGGAAAGGTGTGAGCATCTGAATGAATCCTTGATGAGCATCTCAGTTTGCGTAGAAACATGCAAATAAGATGGGTTTTGAAGCCATATGGAGAATCTCACGTTGTTCAAGCTGCATTTTAGTATCTGCTGGTTGCCTCTTATGGCTAAAATCAGTTTACCAGCATTATGTTTCTTCAGTGTCTTTTGAAACCTGTTTTTATTCCAGGGATGACTGTGGTACATTGGATATAGCATTACAGGTCTGTGTGAAAGTCTTCAATAGAACTGGTGTAATGTAGAAACACATTCCAGTAAAGATCATAATGACATCTTTAGAGAAAGCTGGGACACCTAATTAATCTGTGAACAGAACTCAGACTTGGGGGAAGCACAGGCACGTTGCAGAGGCACTTAAGGATGGCATGGTTAAGGTGAGTGGTGAGGGACAAAGCTCTTATTCCAAAGTAGTCCCTGTTGCAAAGCTCAACTGGGCTGTAAGCAATTGCTGGAGCTTGTGGAATGGTTCCTTGTGGGAGTATTTTGTCCTTGTCTGGCCCTTAGTCTTTGGGACAGGAAGACTCAATTTTACTTACGCAGCATGCTGATGAGCTTTGACCTAGCTCTGTGCTGCAGTTTGAGATGTGTCAGCATTTGGCTGGGTGTGGAAGCAAGACTCTTGTGGGTATTGCAAAGCAAGGCGCTCTGGACTGCATGTATGAGAGCAGCTCTGTGTGGGCTTTCCAGATAGCTGGGAATTGGTTTGCTCAGTCTACCTGTGTAGGTGAGCCCCAAACTGTGCAGTGCACTTCCCACTCCTGGCAGAGAAGCGCTGTCTGATTCTGACCGTCGTGCGTTTGATGCTCGCACATGCTGTGAGGCACCTCTCCTGAATTCAGGTGATGAGGCTGTGCTGAGCAAAATGGACTGGCTTCCTCTACCAGGGCTGCCTGAACCTCTTCTAGGTGTAGTCTGTCCTTGTGACTGAGGCGTCTGTAGCTTTACAGACCTGGCAGTGCATCTGCTGGCAACAAAAATGCTAAATACACAAAAGTCTCTTCTTTCTCGTGTGTGTTGGTCCTGGGAGAATCCATCCAAGGAAGCTTCATTAATCAAGAGACCCCCAAACAGTCTGAAGATTATTTTAATGGGATAGTTATAGCTAACATAACAAGACATATTCAACCCAGAGAATATGAACTGAATCCAGACATGGGAATTAAATGAGAGTATATGAGGTAACTTAATTATTTACCAAACTCTGTGCTTTAGAGGTACCTGGGGGCTCTCGCTGTTTCCCCATAAGCAAAGAGCAGCTTTGAGTCTGCATAGTGTTTAATTTAGTTTGAGTGAAACATGAATAAATATAGCAACAGAAGTAAAATCTTCATTAGAGAGCAGGTGTGCTGATCTCCTCTTTAACATGCCACATTAATTTGGCCTGCAGCAATTGCAGCTGCCCCCGCTGAAGTGGAGAACCTTGAAAATAAAGGTACATGAGCAGGAAGGCAGTCTCTGTGGAGGTATTTCCCATTGGTATTTCTTAGTGTGCTTTGGTTATTTAGATGCAGCTTTCATTTTAAAGGGGTTGCTGAACAGTTGTACTTGGGCTACTTCAAAGCAGTGCTTGGAAAAGAAAGCTGCTTTCTTCTTGTGTCCCGGAGGAGGTAGAGGAGAGGCTGTTCGGGCAGAGAACGCAGTCTGCAGCTGAACGTCTCCTCCCTTGTCTGCTGTTGGGTGCTGCTGTGATACAGGGTGGTTTATATTTGATGTTGGGAATCTCTGAGCAAATTCAGCTCAGGAAACCTCAGCGCACCCATAACCTCTGTTGTGGGGTAGTCCCATTCATTGACTCTTAGGAGGGCATGGACCAACGTTGTAGCCCCTGGTTCTGATTTTCAGAAAGTGTAAATCAGTAGAAGACTCTGGAAGTACTGAAGTGCTGGCGTGGAGGGAAGCAGGATCTGTTGTGCTTGCAGGAAGAAGGATGATGGAGGATAGTGCCTTCTGGTAGCAAGCAGAACTGCCGGCCAAGTTCTGGTTGAAGTCTGAGAATGCAGGTCACTTCAGGTGTTTCCAGAAACCTTTTCCTGTTCCAGGATCATTTAGGCTCAAATTTTGCACTGGGAAGAGGTGGTATTTTTGGCTTTACTCTTCCTGACCATGTCTGTTATCAGTGGAAAAGGTACTTTTCTTTCTCTGCTCCGTGTTTTCCTTGCATTCCAACTCTTGGGATAGAGTTTTTTTCCTAAAAAGCATTGTTCTGGCTAACAATACAGAAGGGCTCTTGGCTCTTGCAATTAGGGGAATAACATGCCATGAGAAGGAGCTTCTTAGGAAGCACAAAGGGTGGGAGAATCACTCCTGCTTAGGCAGAGAAGAGGAGGGGTATTGGGAAAGGGGTAAGCTTTGTTTACAGGCTCCTGAGCAAAGGAGATAGATATGAGCAATGAAAAGTTCAGCAATGATAAACTTGTTAGAAGTTGCCCTTGAGTGCTTACAGGCATAATTTTAATTTAAATGTAATAAAAAGCTAAAAGGGAAAATTAAGCTGCGGAAAGCAGTTAAAAAGCCTGTCTGAAGACATCTGCAAAATGGTTTTATTCCAAGCAAATACAAGAAAACTGTTTGGGTTTTTTATTGTCAAACAATAATAGTGCCTCCATTTATACAATGCCTTTTACAGCCAAATCTTTTTCATATATTACTTCCAAAACAACACAAAAGTTGATTTATTTTTAAACCCTGTCCTCATAACCCTTTTCTTCCCAGTGGCACAGCATCTCTTCCCCATGGCAGTGAGCTGCTGAGGGCTGAGCACAAGGTTCTGTAAGTGGGAAGCCTGTTTGGCTGGGTCAAAGGGAAGCAGGGCCTCTGCTTCTCCACATCAGCCTGTGCCCTTGGTCTGAGCCCAGTGGCAATGCTCTGACATGAAATCATTTACCATGTGGGGCCCATGGCAACACAGGTTAGATTGCGAGTTGAAGGAGGCTTGTTCTGCCTGGGGTACCCTTTATCTCAGTTGGTGTGTTTTGCTCTTTCTCTAGGCAGTCCCTTTCCCAGCTGTTTGGCAGGCTATTTCCCAGACCTTGTTACGTCCTAATGCCAGTAGATGTGCTCCCTGCATTCACAACTCTTTTTGCAGTCATTTTAGCATAGGCAGATCCCTGCGAGATCTGTGGATTCCACTTCACTTGACTTCCCTAGTGGGCCTGAAAATGATCTGCTTGTTTCTCTTGAAGCAGAAAAGCAGGTGTCTGTTTTCCATAGCATGTCCTCTGAAAATCCCACTGCTCTCCACGGAGGATAAAGAATACTTTTACTGTGACATGGGTCACATAGATGCAGCCTTGTCAGATCTCAGGGTCTAACAACATGCGGACAGGTTAGTCAGCATAATCCATAGATCATTGGGCTTGGGGGAATTGAGGCATGTGAGGTCTCAGCTGTGTGTGGGTAAATCCCTTTGACCTCAGCTGCAGATGTGAGGCTGTAGTCACAGCTCTGCGCAAGGCAACGGATTTTGTGTAGCTACTCTAATGAAGTCGATTTTTCTCTCCTCCTCTTTGATGGGAGGTCAGAACGCTGCAATAAGGAGGTTGATTTGTCCTTGTTTATTCTGACTACCTTGACTTTCTGCTCAAATTTAGGAATATGAATGGTTAAGAAGGCTTTTGATGTGGGAAGGAGCAAAGGAACATAAGGTTCAGGCGGGAGTTGGAGACAAAGTGAGACAGTTCAGTGTAGGTATGGCAGTGGCATTGGAGAGTCTGATCTTAGCTCTTGCTGTGCTAGGTGGTGTTCAGCAGGAGTCAAGCCTGACTTATCGAATGGCATCAGGGGGCTGGATCAGAGTTGTCCGGAGGCTTTGTGGTATCTGTGATGCCCAGAACATCAGGACAAACTTCATTCTGGTTATATGGTAGCCTTGCAGACAAATAAAGATGAGAAGGCCGAGATGAAGCTTGCTAGCACAGTCAGAAACAAACCAGTTGTGATGCGATGTTGGAGCATCCAGAGGAAGAGTTAGCCCTGAACAGCTAATTTCAGACTTGAGGCTCTAGCAGGTAGCCAGCTGTTCTCAGGTACCTGTTTTAATCCCTTAGGTATCTGCTGCCTAATGTCAGGAAAGCAAACCAATGGCAGAACCTAAAACGGGAAGCCTCAAGAATCCTGATTTGAAGCTTTGTGCTTGAAAGGCAGGAATTGAATCTTTCCCTGGGTGAGGATCTTGAAACCTACAGCTGGCTAATAACTGCTGTAAAATACTGCTTTAGTCTAAAAATGCTGACAGAGAATTTAATGCGCCTTATGGGGGGAGATACAGCTTAATTAAGTTTTGAAGAGTGTGTAATCCTTGGACAGAGGGCTCTGTGTAAATGTAATATGCAACAGCTACTATTAATGCAAGCTGTTCTAATTTCATGTGGCCTGGGCACATGAGGTGCTTTAAAAGAATCACTGTGGTGACGCTTCTTTCTAAAGGAGAGATTGGGAGCCTGGCTCATGGTGTGGTCACACGAGGCAGAAGGCTTGAAGACCTCTGCCTCCTGGGGTGGATGTGAGACTTGGGCTTCTGAGCCTCTTTCCCTGCTGCTTGGGAGTGATCAGATCACTCCAGCTGTCAGGGTATGTCTGTATCTTAAGCAGTTAACTGCAGGGACCACAGCCCATCAGTAACTGCCCGTTGCCTGATGTGCATCAGTTACTAAGTAGTATTAGTTTAATCCATGAGAGAGTGACTACTGCGCTAGTGCAACGTGCTAGCAGCATGTGTGCAGTTAACTTCAGCTGATCAAGCACTACCTCATCCATGATTGTCCACGTACAGATTTGTCATCTGCTGGCCTGATGACAGTGACAGGGTGTGAGTTATAGCTCCTGTGTGGCTGGCTGTATGTCCCCTGCAGGACAGGATCTTGCGGTACTTCAGAACAGCAAGGATGTCATGGAGACTTGAGGCTGCATAACCTTGTGTTGAGCAAGCGTGAAGGATATGAGCTGCTGCTGGCCTGGCTGGGAAGCTGACTTTCTCCCAGTGCAGCTACCTGTCTGCGCTGAGGCACAGTGACTGGGATCCCCAGGATGTGTCTGTCAGTGCTGGTGTAAACAGTGCAAGGGCTTGGGGACCTCTCTGGGGAGGAGCTCTCCTGTAGTGCCATCGTTAACATCTGCGCTGCTGCAAGGAGCTCTTGTGCTGCTTATTGTAAGGGCTGCCTTTTATCCTCTGTGCTTACTGAGGGGGGCATTAAGTCAGGTCACTTCACCCCAGCGTGCTGGCCTGCGTGTCCCAGCTGAGGCCGGCTGCTTTGCTGCCTGGCTATGGAGGAAGCTGGCTCTGAGCGCATCCTACCCACTGAGCCAGAGCAGAGAGAGATGACACAGACCTCAGGTTTTCCATCCCTGCTGCCTCCTACAAGTGACATTTGACAGCTGGCGGCTACTTTGGAAGCTAGAGGAACAGAAAGATTTGGAAGTGGAGAGGTCAGTGATGTGAGCATGGGGTGCCTCTTGGAGCTGCTTGGAGAGCAATGGGAAGTGACAGAACTTCCTAGTGCTCCTTGCTGGGAATAGGTAGGAACATATGGGCCTTGCATGCATGGGTTGTCCCTTTCTGTTGTTGGAGTAATTGCTCATCTGGCTAAAAGCCATTCCAATTCAGATGTTGAAAAGGAGCTGCTGGTGACACTTTCCAGGTTTCAGTCCTCCCCCCTCACCACCTCCTTGCTGTCCTAATTAAATTTAATATTAAACTAGGACATGGAAGACATTGTCATAGAGGTTTAATCTGATGCACATAAGCTGCCTTCTAATTTGTGAGGTCATTAGCAAGGCAAAATAAATAGAAATGAGTTTGTGGAGGCTGGAGTGTTTGAGGAATTGGCTTTTTAAGGATGGGGCTATTCCTTAAGTGAGCACTTTGCTGAGTGGGCTTGGCAGCATTTTTGTCTAAACCTGGCATTTGAACAGCATCCCATGTAATGGTGCCAAATGTGGCGGTTGTACTTGTTTGTGCTCTGGGAGTTTGCAGTGCCAATCCAAGAGCTGGGATCCCCTGTTCTCCTTCCAGCATCATGGGACTTTCCTCTAATGCATATCTGAATTTGCAAACCAAGGCCTTGCTGTATAGCTTGTGCTGGCCTGGGGGCTGCATTGGCAGACGTGAAGTTGGAGCAGAAGTTCAGTTTCAGGTGAAATAGCTAGGTCACTAGCTATTTAAACAGGCTGGGCACTGGAAGGTCTGATTCCCTCTGATTCAGGAGAGGCTAAAAGGTTTGGCTCTGAATTTTAATAGGTTTATCATTCCGTATCAGAATCCAGAAGGGCTGAAGTACCAAGGTTTTACATTGAATAGAGGTCATTATTTGTCCGTACATTGCAGCGAGCGTGTGCTGGAGCTGGGCTCCAGTGTTCACAGCGTAGTGCTGTAGTATGTGCGAATCCGAAATATCACTGTTTTGGGAAGACAGAACTCTCCAGGATGTTGTGGTTTTTTCCTTTTGAAACCCTTGAATAATCATTCCTGCTGAAAATAATGGAGGAATTTAAAACTCCTCCTGGGGGGAATATTTGCTCCACCAGCCCCACGTACTCGGTGTTTCTTGGCCATGTGCTCCATGCTGCTGCTCAATTTCAGGCAAGGGAAGGTTTTCCATTAAGGTGGTTTTTTTATAGAAGGCAAAAACTTGAGCAGTAGTTGTGCATTTGCTTGATGAATCTTCTTCCCAGCATATGTTCAATGCTTGGATGAATGAGTTATTTAAGTGTATTTGAAGGTTATGACAGACACCTGTAAACAGAGAGATATTGATAAAAATGTCATTTGGAACCAGATACCTGCCTTTCTTGCAATCCAATTACTACTGATGGCGAACAGCCCAGAACTAGCAGCAAAGTGCATTAACCTGAACTGTGATGGACAGGCTGTCCTTAGAGGGAACATGATCAGGGCCTTACTTACCTCTTGCTTTGATGTAACCCTGGGAGTTAATGGAGTTATTTGTAATTTACACCGGAGCAAACCAAGGCTGATTTCAGATATGTATCTATAGGCTTATGGTGGACTTCTGGAAGCACAGTGTACCAGCTAAATGGTGCCGAGGCCAGCAGCTGAAGACTCCAGTCTTACCTGCTCCTGAATTGTCCTTCTTGAAAGGCTTCCTCCAGACAAGTCAGTTCATTGTGGAAGATGCCTTGTTTTCTGCTGCACTGTAAATGACAGAGAGAACCGCCTATAGCTGCGTGTTCTGCACTTGTGTACACATGGAAAGAGCTGTGAGACTGTGCTCTTGATCAGGGGCTGCTTTCGCTGGGTGTAGTCAGACATAAACACATGTGGTCATAGACAACTGGCTGCTGTTACCTACTGCCTCTCCAGGATCTGCCCAAAGCCTGTTTAAATAGGGTTGTTTTCTGCTGTGATGTGAGCTGCTTGTGGTGGCTGCCGTGTCTGGGTACCCTGGAACTGTTAGTGCTTTGTAATTGGCCAGAACTCTCAGATTCCATTTCCTGTTACTGTTAACCTCGTAGTATTCTGAGTAAGCTCTCATTCTGGTTATGTTTCTCCAAGCTGGGCAGTAATACGATATGAATGGAAGTGGTACCTTCGTACTGTTTTCTAGTTAGGTTGAAGTCCAGAATGACTGGAAATGAAATGATTATTTGGTGATAGTCTTGGCTCGCAGAGAAGTCAAACCCAAAAGACAAGGTTAATAGAAGGTGCATTTAATCTGGATTGCTTATTTCCTGTTCCATAAGCTTGTGTTCCATGCAGGTGCTTGGTTTGTATCTTCATGCTGTCAATAAACCCAATGTGTTTGAGCAGACAGGATTAATGCAGATTTTAAGGGCTATATTTAGAAGTAATTTAGCTATCATCAGTCAGAAGGGTGGGGAGAGATGTGATGGTTATTCATACTGATTGAATATTCTATTGATAGAGATACCTATTAACCCTAAATATGGCTTTCAGGTCTCAAACAAGAAAGAAACCCCTTGAAATTCAGATGGAGGGAGAATATAAGTGGAGAAATGAGCTGGGAGGGCAGTAGCAGGCAGGCTGATGAGGCAGACCACTATAGCTGGCTGGGTGGCACTGGAACAAGTGCTACATAGCATGACAAGCTGTGATGCTGCAGGAGGGAGGTGATTGACACCTGGGTGATGGGTTTCTTTTGCTGGTGGCACAGGTGTTCAGTGTATTTGGAATCTGTTGAACTTCCCTTCCCAAGCAAGCAAGGAATGTACTTGCTCAGAGGTAACTTACTTTTGCTTTAGTTTTGGGTTTTTTTCCATAGACATGATGGGGAGGGAATGGTCTGTGTGTGTGTGATCCCTGCCTTGTGAACAAGCCAGGTCAGCATGCTCGTGCTCTGATTGATGGTCATTAGGCTAAGGAGCCATGAGACAGGAGGACTTCAGTAGGGAACCAAATGCTGGTCACTCACTATAATTCCATTTCAGTTTCTAAAGACTCTGCCCTGCCCTCTCTGCTCTCTCCTTGCATTTCCTGAACAGCGATTTCATTTCAGATAGTGCAGCCAGCCCTTCACACTTTTAGGAACATTTATAAAATGGAACTACCAGAAATAATCATGGTAATTAACATACAGAGTTATAAGGAGGAAGATTAATTACAAAGATGCAGTTCATCTGCAAAATACAAACCATGAGGAAAGCTTGAATAGGTTGGCAGCAGCGGGGTACGCTTACAACTGCGCACCCAAGTCATCAGCCTGTGCTGCTGCACAGCCTGAGCCTCTTGGGGAAAAGGAAGGAAACTGAGGCACTGAGAGGGAAAGTGGCTGATCTGTTATCCAGAAAATAAGACAGATGGGAATGGGAGCTGAAAGACCTGACTCTGCGCCTTGCTCTGAACAGGGCACAGGAATCCGTTTTCATTATACTGAGTGTTTTCTGCATTAGGGCTTTTAAAAGTTGCTCAGGAAATCAGTGGCACTGCTGAGAAATGAATGTGTCTGCTGGACTCCTGTGTGGTGCCTGCTCAGCAGCCTCCTCCATCATGGCTTTCAGCACTGTGCATTGGTTTACACTGGCGGAAGAGCTGCCAGTTCAATTGAGTAGCTCCATATTGTCTTACGAAGGGAGGAGGGTCTGGGAGGTTATGATAGGCAGCAGAATGCTGCTCATTCCAGGGCAGGAGTTCCTGGTTTATTGCAGTGATTGCAGGGGAGGGCTGATTCCTACAACTAATTGCCTTTTTTTCCTTCTGAAGATGCAAGCAGTTACTATGGGCGGTGATTAACACTATAGAAGCAAGGTCAAACCCAAAAACATTACCCACTAAAAGTCACTTTCCCAAAAGTCATGTCAAACTGTTGCCTTAGAGTAGCTTAAAAAAAAGAGAGGCAACTGATGATGAGCTGCTTGAATTATGTAAATGCTCAGGTGTCCATGGGTTTGACCTTTTTGCAGATGTAATTTAGCATTCAAGACACTGTCATCTCACTGCCAAAGTCAAATTAGATGCTTGCTACTGCAATTGATAGCTGATAGGCGATCTCCTTCAAGAACAGGCAGTACAGAAAGGCAGGTGATGCTTTGCTACAGCAATGGGAAGCTGCATTTTTAAATATAAAGTGGTTGAAGGGTTTTGGACCCGATTCAGATGAGCAATATGCTTTTATAAAAACACACACCTGCTTCTTCAGGTCATTATACCCATTTTATTTGTGTACTGCAGGCCTGTAAGATGGCTCTGGGCTCAGCAGCTCTCCAGGATTGTCTCACCTTGGGCTTGCTTCTTTCCAGCAGGATGGCTCTGGGCCAAGCCTGTTCCTAGCCACAGGAGCAGGGGACAGTGACGGCATTGCCATGCTGCCCAGAACTGCTGTGCTTCCAGCTAGCAGTCAGAGATGGAAGGTGTCCTGACACCAGAGAGAGCTTTCTCCGAGTGATGCCAGGCATTGTACAGCTCCAGTGCAGGTGCAGAAATGGTGCATGTGCCCGAAGCAGTGACACAGATGAAGTGTTAAGCTCTGCACGGTCCAAAAATCTCTGCAAACTACTGATGTCCATAGCATGTGGGTTATGTACCAGTGTAAACCTTGCTATCTCCATCTGCCAACCCAGTCCCATCCGCGCTAGCAATAAAGAAACAAGCAACCCCCCCTTCTGTTGCGCTGCGAGCTTGGCTGCCTGCCTGAGGTTGCTCCTGTTCCCAGTGTGCCAGGTGGCTGAGCCAATTGCCTTCCCACCAGGTTTGATTCAAATAGCATCACCAGCCTCCCTTCATACTGAATCAGTGTCTGCTGTAGTAAATAGAAATGGCTCTGAAGAAACACCTGCTCTTTCTGGCCCACATTTGACCACAGCATCTGAAAAAGGCCCCTACCCCCTCTGGGATGGGGGCAGGTATCTCACTTTATCCATCCTGAATTGGCCTGGTCCATAGCCCTGCTGAGGCATTTCTGGTTTTGCTGGTATCAGCCAGGCTTCCCTGAAGTTGTGGTTGCTTAGTAACACTTCCTGGCTGGGATGGAGCTGTCCCGGGGCTTCAGATCCTTTCCTAGCTGAGGGCAGTTCAGTTCAGGTGTTCCTCTCTCTTCGCATCAGTAAAGCTCTGCTGCGTGCACAGGGCAGCAGAGGCTGCCTGCGAGCTGCCTGGCTTGCGTGATTGAAAACGTGCTTGCTCCTCTTTGTTGGAGGTGTACAGAGGACAACCCAAATGCAGATCTTGAGCAGCAATGCTAGTGTTTTCCCGGGAGCCCGTGCCAGTTAGCAATGACTGTAAAAGAGCAGCAGTGAAATATCAGGCTCTGTGTTTGATGAGGCTCAGTCTGCTGTTAGCATTTTTCCTCAGCATTAGCCCAGTGACTTCCCTAAAGTTGCTGTGTTTCCACAGGAACAAAG
>WYDI02029823.1:11963-32003 GCA_009867235.2 Psittacus erithacus
CGGGAGCCCGTGCCAGTTAGCAATGACTGTAAAAGAGCAGCAGTGAAATATCAGGCTCTGTGTTTGATGAGGCTCAGAAGAACACTGCAGTCTGCTGTTAGCATTTTTCCTCAGCATTAGCCCAGTGACTTCCCTAAAGTTGCTGTGTTTCCACAGGAACAAAGGAGAGCCAAAGCTGGCTCCAGATTCCTGCCTGTAATTGCTCCTCTGCTGCTGCCAAGAGTTAACTTCTAATCTGGTACAAATTGCTGCTGTTGAGTGCTTTCCGCCCTGTGCCTTCTGCACAGCTCTTCCTACCCCAAACCTGTGTGTGTCACTGCGCTGAATCCTTCTCCCTTTCTGGAGGTGGGGAGGTGCTTTGACCCTCGCCGCTGAAGTGGGTTTCTGTATTCTGAGCGTGGGTAAGAGCACTCCCCTGGCTCCAGCTGTGCTGCCTTCACCCTTTCACAGTTCAGTTCAGATGCACGGTTTGGATTTCATGCTTCATTATTTTTTCCTTCCCCATTGTGTGGCCGTTTGTAAAGTGAAGGTGAGTTGCAGGATGTGTTCCTCCCAGGCGTGCAAAGAGGACAAATGCAGAACATAATTTGAAGCTTGTTTGATGCATTCATAATGTTTGAGTGGCTTTTACAAATTGCTTTCTGCCTCTTTTTGCAGTTCATCTTGCTGCATATGGCAGAAGTTTTGGGGAGCTGCATCCCTGTGTCCCTGTCCTCTGGGACAGGAATGCCTGAGTGGCATCTCCCTGGTGAAGGGCTGGGCTTGAAAAGGGAGACGATTGCACCCATAAGTCCCTGTATGAATTAGTTTGTCCTTTGGCAAGAAGAAGACCACCCGGAGTGACACAGTGTGGCCAAGTCGCAGTGTGTGTGATGAGCATGGTGACAGCCAGTGCCGGTTGGGGGGTCCCGGTTCCTGGGAGGCTTTCCAGAAAGGCCGGGAAGTCTCCAGCCTGGCAGTGTCCCAGGAAGGCACTGCAGAGCTGTGTGCGTCCTGGCTTAATGCTGCTTCACCCACCAGCCACCGTTCTTCAGTGGACCAAGAGGCTGAAGCACCCTCCCTTGCCCTTGAATCCAGAAGTCTCAAGGCATGTGCTCTCCATAGGTGCTGTGCTAATTCCACAAGTGCTCTTGGAATGCATCAACTTGTCCTGACAACAAGCCTTTAACCGGCCAGGCCAGGCTGCGTCTTCCCCCGTAGCTGCGGCTGCAAAGCAGAGGCAGAATAATTTTGCTCATTTAAAAACAAGTGTTGGGAATCCTCGCTCCCTCTGCTCAGGGATGCTCAGATGGTGTGTCCAGCGCAGGGAGGAAGAACATGCTTAGGTCTTGTGGCCACCCTGTGCTCTCATCTGTGGCACTGGCTCAGAGTGCCGGTAAATCTGTGCTGTGAAGGGCTTGTGTGACTTGAAACCAGCCAAGTAATCACTCGGTGAGTTGGCTTTTCCCTGCTATAGGAGCAATGATGAAAATTGCCTCCACAGCCTAGGAAGGGTGAGCTCTTGCAAGCTCAGTCTCTGCCCTTGATGCCAGAATAGTGTCCTGTCATCTTTAAACTGTGTTGTTATGCACTGATGGATTGGCCAGAAGCTAGAACAGATTGCTTCCATCTACACTCTTCATTCTTCCTCAGCCTTGTCTTCATCAGGCGTCTCTTGAGTTTGCTTTCTGATGAGAATTCAAGTGTTCAAATGACAGGTAAAGAGCGGCCTGAAAGCTTTAAATAGCCACAGGAGACAAATGGTCAATTTGATCCGGAGAAATCCCAGCGTGTGTGGCGCTGGTTATCTTGGTGTCTCTCCCGTGAGGGTGGGGAAAGGAAATGGAATGGTGTCCATCAGCCAGACTGTCGGGGTGGTTATGACTTGAGCGTGCTGCGAGTAAAGGTCACACAAGTGAAGAGCAGTTTCAGTTATCTGCACAATGTCTGTGAGCAGGACCTGAGGGGCCATTGCCATTCGCTGTGCACCTTCCAGCTTGTTCACCTGCTTCTAATAACTAACGGGAGGTATTTACTCCTGTGGAAATACAACAGGGGAAAAACTGAAATTTGTGATTCTTCCCCTTCCTTTTAACCCAGGTAGCTCTTGTGAGTGCAGCCTGTGCTGCAGATCATGCTTAACTTTATAACTTTTGTGTGGTTAGTGTGCACCTCAGCCTGTGCTTGGTCAGACATGCAAAGTGAGCATCGCCCATGGGAGTCCATGCAGAACGGGCCCAGCCTGATCGTGAAACATGAATTCTCTCGATGTGTGCTGCCCATGTGATGTCTCAGCCCTTCTCACAGCTCCTGTGCCCTTCCCCTCTGAGGGATGCTGTATGGCACTGATCAGAGTTTGGTGCCTGTCTGCATTTGGCTATGGACGCAGATAAATGTTTGGGGATTGTGGCTTTCTCCTTGCTGTGGCAATTATAAGTGCATCAGGAATGCCAGTTTGCTTTGCACTGGCTTTCTCAGCACCAGGTCGGTTCTCCTGGATGCAGTCAGTTGCTCAGTACCCTCTAATAACCTATTTTGTTTCCTGTGGGTTTGCAACTGAATTGTATGCAGAACAATGACACTGAAAACTGTGATCATCTTCACCCACTGCTGTTTGTCTTGCCATCTTTCCCCATAGACACAGCCCTTGGTTGTGTGATATAAGAATGAGGCATCTTTGAAAGTAGCCGGCCAAAAGATCTATTGGCTTTTAAAACATCTTCATTTCTTATCCTTAATTCCTGCAAGTGTTTCATGTATGGCTTGAGAAGACAGAGGGAGGTGCCGAGTCTAAACCTGCCAGCCTGTGAGCTGACTTAACACCATACCCTGTTCTTCCTGTTGCCATTCTAGCTTCGTCTCAGAGTATCAGGCTCCATGAATAGTATTGTGGGTGAAATCTCTTTTGGAAGTGAAGTATTTTTTCCCCTTTTTACAAGCCGCTTCTATCAGTGAATGGTTTGACTTCAGCTTATAAAACATGGAGGGGAAAATACTAAAGCCAGCAAGTTCTTCATTTGCACGTGATTTAGTCCATGGTTGTACCTGACATGCTGCAGAGTGAGGCAAAGAATAGCAATAGGAGAGAAGCTATTAAAAAAAGCTTACGAGAATGGAATGCTGTTCGCAGGCCTCTGTGCCTGTGGTTAAGAGTCATTCATGGAATTGTGCAGTAAAATCTGCCTGCACCATCAGCTCTGCTGGGATGGGGTGGAAATGTGCGAGTGATGTGCAGCAGGCTCAGGCTGCCCCGTGGGACTTCACGGTGTTTGAGAGGCTTTGTTTTCCTCTTTCAAACAGGAGCTAAAATACAGGCTGGGGCCACGGAGAGATGGGAGCTGTGTCTTGAGCAAGCAAAATCAGGTGAATTCCGGCTTTTTCAGCTGTTCTGTTCCTGCCAGTGCGAGGATCCAGCCGGTTAATCGTGGTTTCTTCTCCCTAGTCTGTCTCTCTTGGGTGGGTTCACTAGGAAGTTGTTTTGGCAAGCCTAGAAATGGGAAACCAAACCTGAGATTCAGAAGTGTCCTGACACCCTGACAGCTGTGCTGTAGAAGGCACTTGGGGGTTTGCAGCTCTTGTTTGCCCATGGCTTTTGTGGCTCTCAGGCTTTCCTGTTTTCACAGGAACCGAGTTTTGGCCAACCACCACTTACAGTAAATTAACACTTTAATCCAAGGCTAAAATTGAACTGAGTGAACTTAATTGTCTTAGTGCAGGAATCTTGATGATGCAGGTTTCTCACTCTATGGGTCGAATGGCTTTTACTTTCTTTGGCTTTGGTATTCCTGGTTTTCTCAGCCCTTCCTATAAAACACTTCTACGTTCTCGCTTTTTAGAAGGGTATTACAGTTTGTTCTTGCCATAATGTGTTTATTTTCTCTTCCTTCTAGCAGATGTTAAGCAATTAGAGAACATGGCAGAGCAACATATTTATACAAATGAAAGGAAGTTAGGAATAGATGCTCTGCATCTTATGCTTCCTAATAAGATTAATTCAGTAGCATACAAATGGTGCTGCTGCAGCAGCAAGTGGGCATTTGCCAGTGGCTTATGTGATGTAGGGGAGATCTTGCTGAGGAAGGGAAGTAACTGTCTGCGTCCACCCCATGGATCCCAATTTTCAGTGCATACAAACGAGTTGCAGAACAAGCCCATAGGAAAAGAATGACTGGATAACAAATTGTACGGACTTTAAAGAAACCCCACAGAGCTCAAGTAGCCAGAGCAGAGATCTGTGTTTCTGAGCTCACCATTGTTGCCTGCAGTGCTGTTACCCTGCCTTGTGAAGCTTTTCTACTCCTCGAGGCTTGTGCCTATCCAGATGTGCTTTGATGGAAAATTAATATTTCACTGTGGGTTGTGTCCATGAGGAATTACGAGAGCTCTGAGCTGCTCTTTGTGAAGGGAGGTCTTGGAGCGGGCATGGATCCTGTGCTGAGCACTGTGCTGGGATGAGCTGGCGGGGAGAGGCTGAGACACACAGCTCTTCAGCCACCTCCTGCTACATAAGGTGTGATGCCGTCTGTTGCCATCTGTTTACAGTGTGTTGGAGCTCCTGAGTGTTACTGAGCTGCTGGAGGAGCCCTGTGTGTGAGCAGTTTTAGCAGGGAAAGAGGTAATTCAGTGAGAGAGCTCTGGAGAGAAACCTAAAGAGTGGAGAAGGGTCAAAAGAGTCTTTGCAGCCTCCTATAGGCTTGTGTTGCTTCACAGAGTTGTGTGTTTGAATTAGCGCTGTGCACTTGCTGAGGTCCTGGAAACGGCTTTGTGACAAAGGCACTTACCTGGCTTGGGAAGTGCAATGAGGCAGCTTCTGCCAGAGCAAATTCAGGAAAACGGCAGCGTGTCCCCACATCCCTGAGCTGTGCAGAGAACTGGAATGCTGAAGTGACCGGGATGAGAAGTATTCCTTCCCCTCTTCCATTTCTGGAATCCGTGTCATTCTTCATAACTAATGGCAACGCACTTGTAGCAGTTTGTCATTAATGCAAGGAGCTGGCATCAGAATCTTTCTTTATGGGTCAGGCATTAGGAAGTGAAGCTGGTTGTGAGCTTTCAACAGAAATTCAGCTACTTTATGCTGAACAAATGAACTGGAGAAAATAACATTAGAGTTGCATCGATAGTGCCAAGTTCTGCATGAAAAATAGGGCTTGTTTTAGAAACAAACTATTTCTACTAGAGAAGATACTGTAGGAAGTGGGTGGACAAAGCCCTGAGCTCTTAATCCTGAGCTGATTTGTCTTTTAAGAAAATGAGCCAGTCTTTTCAATGAAAACCCCCCAGACGCACTAAACCCAAGCCAGCGTTCCCTGGTGGATTGCATTGGGTAAAGTGCTTGGGGGAGAACATGTGCCCAGTTTGGGTAACTGTTCCCCAAACAGGCGCATTACAGCACTATAGGGACAATTGCACAGGTAAGATGGTCTTAGTAGTCACTGTGTAGGGCCAAGGTGTGTTGGCAGTGAATGCTTGGAAAGGGACCTTTTGGTGAGCAGTTGGTCTCCTTTTTGTTAAGAAGACATGCTGTGTAAACATGAATAACTCAGATGTGCAATAAACCTTCTCTTTGCCCAAGGCAGGATCTGCTCTACCTGTGTCGACCATGTTCACGTCATCTAGGCAGATGTTTCATGTAATGCCGATCCTGCCTTAGGGCAGGAGTTGGACTAAGTGACCTCTGTAATTTCCTTCTAGCCTTGTATTCTGTGTGTGTGTCTGAATGCCAAGGCAGAGAGCTCCATAGATCATGCCCCAAAGGAACAGGAGAGCACAGAGTGAAACATGAAGATGTGTATAGACTGCTTCCTGCTGCTCACTTCCTCAGCTGGATACTTCCCCTATCCCAGGAGACACAATCTGCTCTCAGAGCTGAGGGGAGTGCATGTTCAATAAGACTTCATTTCTGATGGGTCCTGCTTTTGTAGAAGCGTCTGTGGAAGATTAACAGGGGCATATTTGAGAGGTGAATATGAAAAGGAGATTAAATTCGCATACCAGCATGTTGGATGTGTTCCTAAGTGTGTTTCTCCTAACCTTGGGCTATCCCTAACCATAGTGTTCTGTCAGATGGATTTACTCATTAAATAGCATAGAAACCCCCATACAATTGCAATTAGATTGATAAATACAGACTTCATGTAGTCTGCTCTCTACTAAGAGATCCTAATAGTACAGCACACTTACCAGAGTCTGTCTGTGCAAGGCAGTGCGTAGAGGGCAATATATAAAGTGCAGCTGAGAGACTGAAGGAATTTAAGATGTGGAAACTGGCTTCTGGTTCAGCAACATGACTGAGCCATCTCAAACACGCCAGACTTGCTGCTTGTAGCATTTCTGAGTGTCAGTTCTGAAGGGTCTGGGTTCAGAATTTCATGTTTACTTGTTATGCTAGACATGCCACATCCTGAATCACAGCACAGCGTCCCCTGGTAGCGTTCCTGAGTCCTGTTCCCAGAGGAAAGAAACTCAGTTCGTCAACACTGTTTGGGCGTTTGCTTTGGAAACCTTCCATCCAGATAATGTGACTCACTGCAGCTTGCAAGAGTTGGGATGAGTGTGTGTATGCTCAATCACAGCAGTCTTGGAGACTGAGAGGAGGTAGGATTGTGGGAGGATAATAAAAGGATGAGATGGCACTGGCTTTTAGCGGGCCTGGGAATATAGAGAGGGATGCTCTTTGAACTGTTAGTTAAGAGGCAGAAATAGTTGAAGAAATGGGTAAGAGGAGGAAGGCTGCTCCTGCTGAAGGGTGCCTGTGGATAATGGGCAGATGTTCTTCATGCAGACAGTTTCACAAAAGTGGTCTGGCCTTGGAACTGCTCAGTAATGTGTTTCCTAGTTCTTGGGATGGGCTGGATCTTGGTGAAGAGTCAAGGTTTCTGGCCAGGTCTCTTCTTCCTTTAGATGTCTCTGCTGACCTGTGGCTGCTGCTGCAGTATGTAGGCATCCCAGAACTCCATTGCTCCAGTCGCATCTGCTAGACTTGGGTGCTTGGTGTGTCCAGTCTGTGAGGGTGATGGTAGAGCCTTGCCCAGGTAAGCCAGCCAGAGAGCTTTCTCCCTCAAAAGCTAGTCCTGCTTGGATGACGCATCTGTGGCTGCTGTTCTTTCTTCCCTAATGCACTTGTGCTTTTAAGCTCAGAGACCATTTCTTATCTTTGAACCATCCCCTCTCCTCTCCCCTGAGCTCTGAGCTGCAGTAAGCTTGCATGTGAGCAGAAGAATGAACTTTTTAGCCTGGAATAATTGTGTTCTCTGTCGGTGACAGAATCTATTTTGGGATTTTTTCTTCCTTTTAAATGGCAATTTTATATCATGGAAAAGTTTTTAATTCTTGTGCAAGCTACATATAAAATGTAACAGATAGGCGAAAATGTATTATTAAAGCCATCTATTTTTCTTGGCATTCCTGTAATTTAATAAACTGTTTAAGCTCTATTTCTGCACTGTGTGACATCATGAGAATAAACCCCATCCTTTGATTAATAGCTTTTCCATCAATCCCCCCTCCCCACATTATCTGAAGTGTAATGGGCTTGGGAGCCACACAGGCTAGGTTTGTACCAGTTTGATTTGGGTAGTGGGGTTGACTCTGGAAACACTGCAGTGGAATCAACAGGAGAGAAACGTTGCTCAGTGCTGCACACGAGGGTGGCTCTGTCTCCAAAATAACCCAGGGATCTGCAGCTCTGACAAGTGCTGGTTGCACTCCTCCAGTTTGCTGCTGCAATAAAGAGAATAAGGGTAGGATCCTTGCCCAGGAAAGGGGAGGTCTTCAGCAAGACTTACTACTACTCAGTGAGGAGTTCTGTAGTTCTCAACAGCAGAGCAATGCAATGGTGTGTTTGAAAGGGGAAAAACTTGTGTCTAAAGCTGGCAGCTGCAGTGTCCTGTGGCCCATTTCAGCAGGGGATGAGCACAGCAGTTCTAGAGGATCTGGGTTGCTCAGGTGGTGGTGTGTCCATGCGTCCATGCTCGTTGTTCACTCTGGTTTTGTAAAGCTCTAAAGCTCTGCCTGGATCAGAGGTGCCCTTGGACTGGCTCCACTGTGATCATCACCATGCTGGGCCTGGAGTTCTATCCTGACTGTTTCCATGTGAGACTTAAAGACAGAGGAGCATAACAGATTACTTTTAACATTTGTAACTAGTTTTGGGGTTAGCTTTGACTAAGAAAGATCTAGTGTGCAGTCAGGTTTAGGCCACAATAGGACTTCTACATCCAGTCTCTTCTGAGACTTCATTATAGGACTGTATAAATCTGTTCTCTAAAACCTCCATACATACGTGGAAGAATAGGACCACTGAAAGTAATAAATTTGTGAATGGTAATGAGTCAACAAGAGTAAAACAGAAATGATCCCTTTTAAGAAGAGCTGCTTTTGTGAGACTTGTTGAATGCATGCAAGACGGGCAGTGCAAGTCACAGTGATGCTGTATCTTGCCTGCCCTTTACTCCCAACACTCTGTCCTATGGCACGGGATGTTACCTGTAGTGCTCTCACTGTATGTGGCATGTTACAGGAATTCAGGGATTTTTGGAGCAAATCCCTTGAGCCAAAGCAGTCCAGGTGGTTTCCATGGATTTGGATTATTCGGTGAGGGAGCTGAATATGGAAAGGGAAGCATGTTTCCTCTCAGGAGCCATTATAGCTTGTTAGAGTGAAGGACTACCACTGATTCTTCTGCTTTCTCTTCTCAGATTTGCTGCTGAGAGCACAAACTTTGCAAGTCAGAAACACCTTCACACTTGAGTTGCCTGGTTGGGAAGGTGGGGGGAGCAGTGATGCTCCTCCACTAGGATGTGGTAGTGCAGCTCCAGCCTTGTGCAGGGAAGCTGGGGAGAAGAAATCTGACCCTGCCCCTCTCATCATCGTGGAGCATTTGATATGTTGGAGTGAGATTCAAATTCAGGTCCCCAGGTGATATTCCAGCTGTTGAAGCATCTCATGGCTTGTCATGCCCTTAGCCTCATAATCCTTTTCCTGGTAAAAAGACCTATTGCTGCTGATAGAATGAGAGAGAAATCAGTGTATCACGGGTGAAGCCTTACCTACAGTGATGCTACATCTGAGCAGAAGACAAAAGCCTTGACACTGTGGCTCAGCATGTTAATATCTGAAGTGTTTCACATTTCCCTTTGTCTCAGCCTTTCTCCCTGCTCGTATTGACTGTGTGAGCTATAGAGTGCTCCAGAAAATAACCAGCTGTTTTGTTAAGTGGATTTGGTCTATCCTTCAAGTTGACAGACGATTTTTATTATGTACTATTACTTAATGAACTCTTTTGTGGCAAATGTAATTCAATACAGATTCTGATTTCCAGTTTGTCATCAGTCCTTTTATAAAGGAAGAAAAATGGAAAAGGGCTTGATGATTCCTTTATCTTGTTATGCTAATTGCATTAGGAATATTGGAGAAAAACAGCCAGTGGATTTAGCAGAAGAAAAATCCAATCTTCTATTCTACTTCAAGAAAATGGGAGTTTACTGGGGCAGAACGTATCTGAATTCAGCCAAGGCAAATTCTGATCCAAGTTTGGGTTTTGAAAAACATAAGTAAATAATTATTTTGTTCTGTGAAATTCTGTTTGAAAGGAAGCCTGCAACAGAAATAATGGAGGATATGGGCTTGTTACAAAAGACACAAGGATTTGGCCAGGGAGCAGCAAGTGCTATCAAGTAGTAATAGGTACTAGAAGGGAGTTGCCAAAAGGGTTGAGCTCTGTATGCCTGCAGAGGTTAAGTATGTTTGGTCCCATCAGCTCCTCCAGGAATGAACCGTGCTCTACATCCTGTAGGACCTGTAACTGCCTGTGACATGCTCAGGCTTCTGTTATGCTGTGTAAAGAGTTAATTGCGCATCTTGATACGTATGGATGCAATAATAGGCAAAGCGTAAGTCTCTCTGAATTTAAGAGCAGACTGATTTGCCTACTACTGGGTGTAGGGCTGGATGATTGCAAGCTGTCAGATCTTGGTGACAGAGACCTTAATCACTAGTTTTAAGGCTGGGAGAGGCTGCTGTGGTAATTTGTTCTGACGTGTATCATGCAGGCTGTAGGATCCCATCTAATCACTCTTCTGCTTCTGACCCAGCAGACTGTGGCTGAAATCCAGCAGACACACAGCCGGTGTCAGGCTCCAGAAGCTGTTTTGCAGGGGCAAGGGCTCATTGTCAAAAGTTAGAGCCTGGAAATTCCTCAATTAAATAACCGTGGAATATAGTTAATCAGGATTGTCCATGCAAGGTTTATGGCTTGCTCTTCTTTGATAGTAAAAGTCAGATTCCCATCTGGATTAATGTTGGAGGTAATAACAGGAATGTGTCATGGAGCTGCACCACCCAGCTACTGAGCGTATTTGTGTTAGTCTCTCTTTGAATATACAGCTGGAGTTACTGCCTCTGAAATCTGCGGCCAAGACTCATTTCTATCAACCATCTTTATTGCACCAACACTCAGTTCTAAACAGCTCAGGCGTTTGTCATAAATAAAACATTTTTATTATTTGTATTCATCTTCCAAACAACAAAAAAGCCCCTTCTTATTCTGTCATCCTAAAAAAAATCCATTTCAGATGAATTGGCATGCAGCTGTTCCGTGCTATATAAATCACAGGGGATTATTCAAGATGGAAATAGTCACTTTGGGAAAAACATGAAATCCTTATAGGACCCGAGGACTTAAACAGGTAGATAAGAGTGTTCTCTGGATACTGGGGTAGAAAAACAGGCTTCACTTAAAATTTTCCAGGGCTGTCGCTGGTAATGTAGCTGAGGTGAGGTGTCACAGCTCCTCCAGGTACAGAACTGAGCCTGAAACAGAGAACTCAGTCAAGCTTCAGGGGTTGCATCGAGCTCCCAAACTACCGCTTTTCCCTCCTGATAATGGAACTCTCGGAGATCCTTTTTTTGGATGTGTGATGTGGTTACTGGAAAGGCGCTCTATGGGGGAGGTATGTAAGTATGTGCCGTTCCTGTCTGTCTCACAGGCATTTAACAGAAGATGATTTACACAACTCGAATTTCCAGAGATTATTCTCCCAGACCTTTGGAATATGTTGATTTTTAACTGCAGTTTTTATAGAAAGGCAGCAAAATGAATCCTTTAATTTCATTCTGACAGTGTCAAAATATTTTGGTTCCTGTCATGCTGCAGCATTTCTCTTTTTCAGTTAAAGTGTTTATACTTCTAATCCATAGTATTGATTGGAAGTTTTAGGTGGCATCTCCTATAGCACAGTGCTGCAGATTCCTTCACCCCACTTTAGTTACTGTGGTTTTGCATCAATCATCTTACAATTTAGACTTTATAGTAAGTCTTGTCTTTGGTTTGGATTTGGAATTTGGTGGGAATGTAACTATGAAACCCAACTGCTGGGTGAATCTTTAGCTCCGTGCAGGTTTCCAGCAGCTAACACACACTCCTAAAAACCAGGAAGCAAATCTGCACGGCCATACCCTTGGGAAGGGGAAAATGGGAGCTGGATCCCATTGCTGGCCATCGGCGGCAGGTCCTGGATGTTGCTGTGCAGCGTGGCTGGGCTGATCTGCTGGTACGGATATGGCGGCGGAGCCAGGGTGATGTAGTTCACTATGGGAGTGTGAGGTGGTGGGAAGATCTGCTGTGGGCGGTATGGAGGCACCTGGGGAGGAAAGAGGAATAGTCTGCAGTTAAAAACAAGAAGTGGGGCAGGAATCCTGATGGGGCAGGAAGGGCACAAGTGCAGACTGGAGTTGTCAGAACAAGCTTTTCAGACACGCGCTGTGGTGTCTCCCAGTTCAGTAGAGAACTGGAGCATAAGCAGTGTTTCCAGCGAGAGGCTCAAGGCCTTCTCTCGAGCTGTTTGCAGCACACGGTGCTCCAGCAGACTGCATTAACATCTCTCACTTCAGCATCTTGTCCCCAGATCTGGTTTTGCGGTGGCAGCCCTGTCAGTCCTGGCACATGAGAAACTGCTCTGACTTCCCTTGTGCTCAGCATCTGTGCTCTGCAGATTAAAGCGTGCTCATAACCTCTGAGGCGTACCTGTCCTGAGTAGCATGCGAAGGAGGGGGGCAGAGCTTGCTGGAACGGGATCCTCACTCTCTGATACGGACCCTGTTAAGCAGATATGAGATGCGATTTCTAAACCAGTCTGAGTGGGTCCATTAATGACTTGTGTGTGAGCTTTTTATGGGAACATTGTGCTCAGAGGTAAGTGTATTTCTTAGCTCTGGGCAAAAGGCTCCCTAAGTTTGAGCCCTCCGGAATAAGAGTTTGCATCCTACTCTCTCTTCTGCCTTTGGCCATATGCAGTTCTCAGGTGACGGCTGAGAGGTGGATGGGTTGGGTGCACATCCTCTGCTGAGAGGTATCTGCTGTGCCAACTGCTCATTGACTTAATGGAGAAAGGAAGATTCGTGGACTCCCTTGGATTCAAGGGAGCTCAGTCTGGCAAAACGTGTGCTCTGAGTCATGTGTGCTCACTCTCTCTTATAACAGGCTGGTGACAGCTTGACAGCTGTGGGATGAACAGAGGGTATCAAAGGGAGCAAGGGGAGTGCATCCCAGAGACAGCTGTGGCTACGTGGTTATTATCAGACAAACATTTGTAATAAATGATGTTAAAATATTTGTAAATCAAGGGATTGAAACTATAAAAGATGCAAAAGGGAACAGACGAAGGCGGAGAGGTCTGGGGCTGTTCTGCTCCCCTCACAAAATGTGGGTCTGTTTTGTGTTACCTGGAACTGTGGGAAGTGGTTGGGAAAGATGGACAATAGAGGGAAGCTCAGACTCTGCCGCACTGGCTGGTTCAATCCTGTGATCACTGAAGCAGTGGTAAAGCCTGAAGTGCTTGCATTGTATTTAACACTTTTCTCATCCAATGTTCCAGTAGTTACTGTAAAACAAAACAAGGTTCAAGCTATTAATAAATGTGCATTCTCTTCGTGCATCTGTAGAACATTTGCCGTTACGAGAACATGATTTGCCTCTAAGCAGTGTCTAAGCTGTCTGTTGCTTTGCAGGCTGTAGTTCTGCAACATGGCACCCCAAACTCAGCAATTAGTGGTTCAAATTCACTTGTTGGGGCCGTTACACTGTGACCCGCAGGACCTGGAATAAAGCCAGTTGCCTGAGCCATGACAACAAATCGCATTGTGAGAACAGGACAGGAACATTTGCCTAAAGTTCAGAACTCGTAGATAAGAATATTACAACAGAGAATAGGTTTGATTTTGTCTCATTACTGTAGCCAAGGAACTTAGATCCTGGATCTGGACACGGACCACTGTTTTTGCCTGCTCTAAGATGCTTTGAGGAGTGTAGTTGTTGATACTTGGTAGAAATCAGGATCTTTTAAATGTCTCACAATGGGACCCCAAAAGTCATGGCATAACAAAGGAGCCCCAGACAAAATAAACCCTAACAAACCCCCTGAAACAAGAAGTCAGAAATAACTCCTCCCCCTCCAATAAATAACACTGGCCTTCAAAACTGTGCTACAAGCCCCAAAACAGGCCTCTGGGATGGGCAAATGCCTAAATCTCTATAATCATGACCTTCCTATTTCTACTCTGTTTCAGCATGTGAGAAGAACACTGGGTAGGTGCTGGTTAGAGGGCAGGGAGATACCAGCATCCTGGTATAACATGAGAGTTCTCGGATGGAATGATCAGGTGGGCAGTTTTTAATCTCTTGCATGATGCTTGGGAAAGGCATGGCCATAGGGCAGCTTCTGGTTCATGCCTCAGTTTTCCCATGACTCCCAGGTGGTGTGCAGGGACCATGCCCAGATTCATACCTGTGTTCCTGATGACTGCATCGAAATTGGTTTTGGAGCAAGTCTTGACAAGCGGTGGGAGCTGCTCCTTTTGTCCTGTGGCTTCACTTTCTGCTGTGGCTGTTGATGATGAAGCTGTAGTGCTCTTGGCAGAGCTGACTTCTTTCACCACCTTTGTTTCCTCAGCTGCTACCTGACTGCCCATGCCTTTGGCTGTGTCTGTGTCCTTCAGCACCAGTGGCACCTCCAGTGTGCTGCCCTCTGTGCTGCCGGTGCCTGTCCCGTTGCGATCCTCCAGCCCCTTGGAATTCTTGTGGGACTTTGCTGAGCACAGGCGGCTGGTGGTAACAGATTTAGCAGAAAGCTGAGCATCACAGAGAGCTCTTAATTTCATCTCCCGTTCTTTGTTTCCAATCATTGCTCTGTATATGCTTTCAAGTCCCTCTGGTTCATTTAGCAAGTAGTTGCTGTAAGAAAGTGAAATATGGCTGTTGTTAAAGGAGGTTTGACTTAAAACTGAGTGATTAAGACTCCTATGCCTTGCATTTCTCGAGTGTTCTATGTAAGATTCAGGTGTTCCTTGTCAACCAGAATAAAAGCTCACCTTTCCCACTGTGCCCTGGCTGTAGTTGGAGAGAGTTGAGGTAGCAACTGTGCTTGTTTCCCTTTGGCCACTGATGCTATTGCAACTGATGAATTGGGTACTAGCTTTACTGACAGTTGGTATAGACTGAAAGATTCTTCTTAATCTGTCTTTCTCTAAGGCTTTCAGGAGTAGTAGAGGTAGTCAGGGTACTACTCAAAGGTAGAAAACTGACCTCATGGCTGTCTCGCTTGAATTGCTTTTATTTTAAAGCATTTCCTTGAGCTTGGTACAGTCATTTGGCACATTTTTAGCATTCCAGCTTGGCTGTTGGTGGAAGGCGCAGTGACTCTGGGGTCTGTGAGCAAGTGGTGATCATCGTGCCCTGCTGTAGGAGTGTGTGTGCAGAGAGCACTTCTGCTGGCTAATGACAGGAAAACACTGCTGAGAGAAGTGCCCTCCTGAGCTGCCGAAGGTAACTCAACTCAGTGGATGAGTAGAGAGCCGTTATTCTGAGCTCAGGGGTGGTACTTCAGCCATGGACTTTGCTGGCTTTTTAATTTCATCTAAACCGAAGCGGCTGAGTTTGACTCTGGTCCTTGTGCTTGTCTTAGTCCCTGCCTTAACTGCAGGGATCCCAAAGCTCACAACTCGCGTTAAAGTAGTAAAACAAAACCTGTTTTGATCCGCTCTCTGCCCAGTTGCACTTGCTTGTACTTGCATGTTGAGTGGGCTAGAAGTTATGTTGGTGAAGCCGGCCAGTAGACTTACTGTTAAAGACCAGATCTGTATTGCTTTAAGAGTAAAATGTTTTAAGAAATGCAATTAAGAAAGTTGGTATTTGATAGTCCTTCACTGGTCTGTCTGAGGATGTCTTTCCCAAGGCTTCTTTGCAACTGGCAGGACCAAAATCTGTGGCTGATGAGCATGTGCTAATTGTAAAGATACTTCAGCTGTGTAGTTTAACCTACCAGTATGGGCAGCTCCATGAGCTTCCTGGGGGCTCTACAGTTACCCATTTTCCCTTTTCCTGTATTTATTCTGGAGGCTCTTAAGGTCTCTGCTTATTTAGGATATGGAGGAGAAAGGGAAGGAGCCAGTACTCCAAGCTGTAATTCCTGGTTTCTGCCTGGCATCGCTATAGGTACTTCCCTTTCCGTGTCTCCTTGTCTCCTCTGTGAAGTGATCTGTTCCCCCAGCAGTGAAGTTATGTTAAAGATGAAACGACCATTTACCATGTACCTCCATGTACCAGGCAAGGAGGGTCAGGCTCACGCGATGTTTTGTGTGGACGTTAGGAACAGGATGTGTGCTAAAGCTTTGCTGAGTGTCTGCTGGGTTTATAAATGTTGCTGTTTCTGTTTTGGGAGCCCACAGGAAATGCTATGCCACTCGTGTGCAGAGCACGCTTCCCTCTTCCCATTATTGGTCCTGTGAAACATGATTCGGCATAAATTTTTCAGCGCTAAATTCAGCTTTTCTTTGTAAAGATCAGCTGTTTACAGTGGCTTCCTTATAACACTTTAATTTGCGATTTTGCTCCTTTGAATGCTGCTTTCACTTCTTCCTGTAAATATTTTGATGTGCGTGGTTGTTTTTCTTTAAATGTGGTGGGGAAGCGAGTGCAGCAGCTGCTTTATGGTGCTTCAGAATTTGAAGTAGTCAGACTCCATGGGACACGCTTTCTTTTTTTTTCTTCCCCCAAAGAATATTTGTTATAGTGGAAAAAAAGGGAATAATTTGCCTCCTGAGGAGGCAGTCGATGTCCCCTATGCCCCAGGCTTGCGTTTCAACAGGCTACAGCAGTCTGCTTTGCAAAGGTGCAGAGGGGAAAGGAGCAGATCCTTGTGCGGGACCTTGGGCAACACTTGGAGGTCACTTACTTGCTCTGGGATCTGGTGGTGTCTGTCCACAGGCTCTCCAGCAGGTCTGAGTAGAGCCCGTGCTGCAGCGGGGCCGCCAGCAATGGCGCCTGCAGCTCCTCAGAAAGTCGTTGGACACGTTTCCAGATCTCATGGCAAGTCTCGTCCAAGCCATCCTGGGGAGTGTTGTTGTGGATCCAGATGTGCCTAGGGAAGGGTCCCAGCGGGAACGGACCCACCGGTGTTCCTTCTGAAGCTGAAAAGCCGTTCCTGCCGGGGAGCATCCTTCAGCCTCTTGCATCCACAACGGCCGTTCTGGAGGAGGTGCTTTGTGTTGGTTCTGCCGAGCCATGGCAACCGTGGAACCTTGGGGCTGGGCAGCTGGAGGAGCTGCAGCTGGAAGCAGCCGCTGCCCTTCTGGCCCTGGGACAGAGCTGTGTTCTTCAGCATGGCTGAGAGCCTTTGCTGGCAGAAATAGGCTCCAGTCTTCAGCATTCAGCTGCCCCTGTCTCCCTGTACCTGAGCTCCCTGTTGCTCCTGCTGTGTCTGCAGGTGGCTTGAGCCTCGTGGAGCTCAGAACCAAGGACTGTTCCTCTGCTCTTTTCCCTTCTTTTGCCCTCAGTCCCTTATCTTTCCGCTGACCGGAGGTGATGAGCAGAGGCCTTGTGTGAGGGAAGAGGTGCGGATGGAAAGGGTGTTTCCCTTAGTATTTACTCTTATTTTGCCGTAGCTCAAAGAGGAGGAGCAGCATCCTTGTGTGGGGCCCATCTAGCACCATATTCCATCCCTTTAGCTACCATGTTAGCTCTTCTTTCTGCTGCCATGGAAAAAGAACTTGTTTTCAGTATCGGAGCTTGCTTATTTTTCAGCATCATGGATACGGGATTTTGCTTTGGATACAGATTTTTTTTGACATCTTCTGTGGTGTTTTGGGTGCTGGGCTAAAAAACTTGAACTCAGTATGAAAGCAGAAGGCAAGGTATCTTTTTAAATGTAAAAGATACGTGCACACCCTCAGATGCAACGCTGTATTTTTACTACCAAAAGCATTACACTGGACACTGAGGTCTTGGCTCTGTACTTAACTCTTTTCAGATAATCCAGAACTGGACTCTCCTGTCATACAAGTTAAATGGTGACTGGAGTTCCTTACTAATAAAGATACTATTCATAGCTATCCCTTAACTCATAGTTATGCCTGGATAAATGTTCTTTTCCCCCTAATAACGATAATACGTGGTTAAGAGAGAGGAAATGAAATTAATAGTGTGGCGTTTGGCAGGATGGCTTTTGGGTGGTCCCCCCTAGTACCAAGTTACTCATTCTGGTACTAAAAATTTTAGGGAACAGGATCAGGGTCCCAGTGCCTTCTATGGTTCCCCCTGTCACCAGGGTGGTTGTGGTGATGAGCCAGGGCACTTGTCTGTAGTCTTTGGGGCGTGATGCATGTCGGAATGCTCTGTGGATTAACCTGAAGCTTGGGCATGTTGCGGTTGCTGTGATTTGTTTCCTTTGGAGGAACCACAAAGCAGCTCAGGCTGTTTTGGCAGGGGGATGAGGTGCTGCGGGAGAAATGGAATATAAAGGAGTTGGCTAAATACCTGCAGAGGACATGGAAGGCAGCAGTGGGGGACCAGAGTCCCTTTGGCCGAGCTGTGGCTGCGGGTGGCAGTGCAGAGCAGACCTCGGGGCTTGCGCTGAAGGCAGGATTTGATTTTCCTTTTAGTATGAGTGATTCTGCAGGGTGAGAGCTGGGGGAGTGGTAGGGGTTAGAGATGGGCTGCGAACGAGAACGTGCAAGTGCCTCCTTGTTAGGGATGAGTTGTAATCAAAGGAGTTGGTGATTGGCTTCTGTTGTATCCAGCACTCTGGTCCATTCAGCAAATAGAGTATTTTTGGGAGGGAGTTAGACCCTAAATCATAGTGGTTTTGAGAAGGGAACTTATTTGGGAGAAAACTCTGGCTTTGAAATAGGTAGGATCTTATTAACTGGGCATAAAGTGGGATTGTATCTCCTCAATGATGTTATTATGCCTGTGGATTGTTCCTGATGCAGGGCTAGCTGACTTTGGCTCAGCCCGTACCCTCTGGGTGCGCAGCAACCAAGTCACATCTTCAGCTGAATGCAATATTGGGATGGGGGGATTCTTTAAGGAGAAGAGCTGTATAAGGGGAAAACCAGTGTATGGAGCTGTGAAGTGTGGTACCCTGTTCTCTGATCCTTTTGTGTTTGGATCTGTGCCTTTGAACAATAAGGTCTATTTGAATAGGATACTGCAGTTTAAACAGACATAAAGCAACTCTTTCATGTAACAGCCCTGGCTGCCTTGGCTCTTGGCATCGGTTCACAATGTAGGCAGTGGAAGGATTGAAATGCAGAGGGAACCCAGGGAAAGTGAGCGAGAAAGGGTTGATTTGAGGGTGGAGGGACAGATTTGCAAGCCCTCGATATAATTTGGTTTTTAGCTGTCAAATAAGCTCATTCAAGGCCACCGGAACGAGACTGGAGAGGGGTTTTTGCAGCAAGAAACTGCAGCAAATGCAAAGCACTGAGGCAGGGGGATGGGTGGCGAGCGCAGGGCAAGCCGGGTGCTGGGGGGCTCAGCACCAGGTCCTGCTCCTGTCACCTGCTGCTGGGCTCCTCTGGTGCCCTGCCTCGGCAGCCTCCCTGGGCAAGGAAAGGGGAAAGAGGAGAGGTAGGGATGGAGAGGGGGGTCTCAGTCTGGAAACTCCCCCCTTGTCTGCCGGCAGGACTGCGGTTTTTGGGAGAGGGCCTGCTCCTTGTCTAAGAACCAGAGGGGCAGCACATGAGCAGCTTCTTGCTGAGATGGGGGGAGGATATTTGAGGGTATCTCTTATGTTGATTTTTTTTTTTTCTTAAAGCTTTGCTGTCACATTTGACTTATTTTTCTCATCCATAGAACTGAGCATCATTACCAAGATAATTAAGTTCCTGAATGTGCCTTTAACAGACAGCATTTTTCCCCATCTTGCGTGTAGCTGCAGAGACAAATGTACTAAGAGATGCTTAAATAAAAAGGGGGGTGATGGAGAAATACCTCTCTCACCCCTTCTGTAGGGGCAGCAGCACCATGGCCAAGCATGCCTGTTGGCTCAGGGGCCAGCACAGCCTTTTTCACTTCCAGAACACCTCCTGACCCACTCCCACCATGGCCAGTGCATTGCTGGATCCGTGCTGCGAGGACCAGTTGCAGATTGGGGGGTGTTAAAATGGCTCTTTCATGATGTCTCTTGTGTTTGTAGCAAAATTTGCTTCATCACGAAAATAGTGTCAATACCATCAAGTTGTTTACAGAGCACGGAGGAGGGATGGGGGGGTACTGGGAGCCGGCGCTGCTCTCTCAGATGTCTTAATAGCAGTGATGCTGCGTGTCTGTGTGTGTGTGCATATGCACACCACGCTGTGATCCAGGCAAAATGGGGGGCTCTGGGACTGGTTCCTACACAGGAGAAAGCTGTAGTGTGCAATCCAGATAAACACAGTGCTAAAGCCTAATGTGGGGCTTGTTGATTTGGGTAGGGTGGGTGCTGGTGGGAGGATTGTGCTGGGTTTGGGGAAGCAAAACCGAGACAGATCTGCTGGGTGGCTGCAGAGCAGCCCCTCGCAACACCCGTGCCCTCTCCCCTCCCCAGCATTTAGCGAAGAGGAGAACAAAGATACGGGAATGATTAATCAACTGGCTAATAAAAAAGTATAAATCCCTGGGGACTGTGTGCTGCTAATGCCGAGGAGCTGGCTCGGAGACAGCCACCGGGAGGGACGGGCCAGCCCGCCTCTCCTTCCCTTGCCTCTCCTCCCCTCTCCCCGCGCTACTGCCGCACATGGTTCATT